>JAIQCU010000141.1:0-115281 GCA_022114935.1 Leptestheria dahalacensis
AAGGCGGGGGGGGGGGTAGAGGTAGCTGATCATGCAATCTGACATTATGAGTCAAATTGAAGTTACCAAGTTACGCAGCATTCGAGCTTCAAACCTATATGTGTGCTGGGATATCAAGAACGCATAATCAATAGGAGAGAGCACACAGGGGCCAAAAAGAGAGAAGTCTGCTGATATTGTTAGGAAACCATCAAGCGGGAGAGTGGAAATGCAATCTATCCCCCTGAACAGCGTATGAATGCACCTAGCTACGAAAGGGGAAATTGCACGTGATGATTAGTCGTCTAGCTGTAGAAGTTACTATTCCAAAGAAGACGTTCAAAGATGTACTGAGTATTATCCCTGGTGTTCCTGTTTAAGAGGAAAGTAATCACTGTGGGGCATTCGCTCAGCTCCGACGTGCTGGAATAAACTTGATTGCGAGGGGCTTATTCAATTAGTATTCTTTCTCCTTCTTGGACGCCGAGCTAGCATGAAAAATCGTGTGTGGCATCTTTATAAGTATGTGGTGGGATCTTGGCTGTAGTTGGTACCATGTACTTTTTGTTCTGGAAAATTATTGCAGGCTGTTACATGCGGAGCATTATGCACGCTATTACAGGTTAGAGGAAAAGATAACTACGCTGGCTGGTGGGGTAATTGTTGCAATTTTCGACGTTGTTATCTTAGCCATAACATCCCGCTACGGGGCTAACGTGTACACGGCTGGCTTCTATTGACGTACACGCACCTTTTTATAAAAAAAAGAACGAACAAAACCCGGGGAAAACAGCGTTGCATTAAAGGTTTGTTTATAACGCCGTAATTTGACTGTTGTTTAAAGCAGATAAAGAGTTAATGTGTATACTCTGGTTATATGAATAACCACATCGAGATGTCGGTGAGAAGATTGGGATTTTGAAAGCGAAGAACGAGTTTAAAAAGCATCCAACTGGCTAAAATACGAAACGGTCATGTTTACCTCGCCGTTTTGTTTATTCAACTCGAGCGCCACCTAGCGGTCACCTGATTAACTTTAAGTTAGTGTTGAAGTCAAATTTTGTAAATAGCAGCAAGAATGCGAATTGTGGGTTCAATACATCTTAATATATTTAAGGAATTAGAAATTTCTAACAATCTATAACTATAAACGACATAATAATTAAAATAATTATGTGTACGTAAATCAATGCGCGTAATTATAATTTAACATTTGATAATGTGAAATGAATAGCTGAGAAATTAAAATTAAAAGTCATACTTTATGAAAGTAAATAAGCTTGGAATTCAGTTTGTCGTGGAATTAAACCCAACTAAGGAAGGGTTTCAACGGTTCTGTTTGTACAACGTGAAGCACTGCTTTTTTTCCCGGTAAAATAGTGTTGGAAAATGGGTTATTGTGTTTACACTGGGCTGGCCAGAAAAGTATATATACGCGTTTCGCTGAAAGTACCCTTCGGGGGCCCCGTTTTGGGTGTTTCCGTCAAAACTGGGCTTTTTCTGCGAAAACCCACAACTTTTGTTTTGTATTTGTTTTGACTGAGTATTAACATGCTAATAGAGATAGGGTTTTCTTTGCGAAATTGTCAACGTTGGCAGATATTTATTCAACGTTTCTACCAGCTAAAAGGCCACCCCATGCAAAAACCAGCAGGTCGGGAACCTACTGAACGACCTTGTACTGCTAAGCGCATCTGCCTGCTGGATTTGGGCGAACGTCAGGTCGTCAGCAGTTTCAGCAGTTCCTGCCTCCATAAGCAACCCAGTCTGAAACCAGAGCCATGGTTGAACTGCTGGTCGACCTGCTGGATTTGGATGAACATCAGCAGTTTCAGCAGTTCCTGCCTCTATAAGCAAACCAGACTGAAACCAGAGCCATGGTTGAACTGCTGATAGACCTGCTGGATTTGGATGAACATCAGCAGTTTCAGCAGTTCCTGCCTCTATAAGCAAACCAGACTGAAACCAGAGCCATGGTTGAACTGCTGATAGACCTGCTGGATTTGGATGAACATCAGCAGTTTCAGCAGTTCCTGCCTCTATAAGCAAACCAGACTGAAACCAGAGCCATGGTTGAACTGCTGATAGACCTGCTGGATTTGGATGAACATCAGCAGTTTCAGCAGTTCCTGCCTCTATAAGCAAACCAGACTGAAACCAGAGCCATGGTTGAACTGCTGATAGACCTGCTGGATTTGGATGAACATCAGCAGTTTCAGCAGTTCCTGCCTCTATAAGCAAACCAGACTGAAACCAGAGCCATGGTTGAACTGCTGATAGACCTGCTGGATTTGGATGAACATCAGCAGTTTCAGCAGTTCCTGCCTCCATAAGCAAACCAGACTGAAACCAGAGCCATGGTTGAACTGCTGATAGACCTGCTGGATTTGGATGAACATCAGCAGTTTCAGCAGTTCCTGCCTCCATAAGTAACCCAGACTGAAACCAGAGTTATGGTTGAACTGCTGGCCGACCTGCTGGATTTGGACGAACATCAGCAGTTTCAGCAGTTCCTGCCTCTATAAGCAAGCCAGACTGAAACCAGCGCCATGGTTGAACTGCTGATAGACCTGCTGGATTTGGATGATCATCAGCAGTTTCAGCAGTTCCATAAGCAACCCAGACTGGAACCAGAGCTACGGTTGAACTACTGATAGACCTGCTGGATTTGGGTGAACATCAGCAGTTTCAGCAGTTCCATAAGCAACCCAGACTGGAACCAGAGCCACGGTTGAAGTGCTAATAGACCTGCTGGATTTGGATCAACATCAGCGTTTCAGCACTTCCATAAGCAACCCAGACTGGAACCAGGGGTATGGTTGAACTGCTGGTCGACCTGCTGGATTTGGATAATCATCAGCAGTTTCAGCATGCAGTTTCAGCAGTCCATAAGCAACCCAAATTGAAACCAGAGCTATGGTTGAACTGCTGGTCGCCCTGCTGGATTTGGATGATCATCAGCAGTTTCAGCAGTTCCATAAGCAACCCAGACTGGAACCAGGGGTATGGTATGAACCTGCTGGTAGACATGCTGGTTTGCGCACTGCGGGCATGATGTCAACTCAAATAGTATACATGTGATGGTTTCTTTAGACTTTCAGGGAAACAGAAAGTGAACTTTCCTTATTGGTTTTGTATACTTTAGCGTGTTGGGTAAATTCGAGTAGGAAAAATAACCTTGTGAATCACATAAGAGATCCACGTGTGTACCATGTAGACTTGAAAGCTGCTATGTAAAAAAAATTACATCCACGCTCTTATAAGTAGATAAGATATTCATCAAGGGAGATAAGGGGACCGTAAAAACGTGGACTGTTAAAGACGGAACCGAAAAGCCAGGTGCCCACTTGCAACTATGACGCCGGGTGTGAAATATTAAACAGTGTTAAACAAGTGAACCCTCTCTCAAGGTATACTCTTATCAATTATATAATTGCTTGATGTAAGTGCTCATTACTTGTGATATCTCCATTCTGATAGTATACGATGCTGTAGTCGATGGCTAGTTAACTTACTGTCGTTTAACTCGTAGAGGGGATAGTGTGGGCGGTTAAGCACTTTTGATAATCGCGACTTGTGATGCGGTTTTTTTTTAAACTGATAACCTTGTTTAGTTTTAGGTTAAAGTGCTTCGTTTCTCTACCTTAGTTGCAAGTCGGTTGTAGTCGAGGGTCTTAATTACAGAATGTTACATAAGTCGCATCAATTTTTATTACAGTATCCTATTTTATAGTAATTTGCCTGTTGAGCCAAAGTTCTGCGCCTGCTTACTTACAATAAACTGATTGAAAACCACTAGGGATTATAATAAATTGTTATTCAATCTATGCACTAATAACTCTAGTTTACATAAAAACACATTTATATTAAACCCCAATTATAATTCCATGAATCGTAATTTATAAATTTATAAATTAATCAATAATTATGTAATGAACATGATATTTAATTAACATAAGCTAAGGAATCAAGTAATTAACTTCTTTAGTACACTAGAGATTGATATTAACGTTCGCCATTGGAACGCATCGCAGTTTTATATTTATTCGCTAAATAAAATAATATCAGCACATCTATTACGTCATCCGGTTGACTTTTAGAACATGCGATCCATGTCAATTACGCAATTCTCACGGTGGAAAAGTGAAGGATATTTTAGTTTCTAAATCGGCCGCTAGATGGCGCTGACATTATTATTCCGTGTGACAGCACAAGAGGTCTGACGTCATAATCTCCCTGACCCATCGGAGCTTAGAAGGTGTTTGGGATAGATGTCTGCTGGTTGTTCCAAGAGAATGTCCATTAAGTTGAGTGCAATCCTCGGCAGTGCTCCGAGACTGCACGCGTGAACCGAGTCAATGCCCAATTCCGTTTATCGGTTTAAATTATCTTAAAGAAGAAATCCAAAACCATTGCCAGGGGAACAAGAACTGAACTCAACAATCGACACACGATCAACATCTTGGAAACGGCCTATATACACCTTGAGCCTCCCCTCACAGTACAAATTTGGTCGTCATGGCGGCTCTGAGCGGCAACCAGCCTAAGGAAAAGCGCAGGTAATTTGTTTACTTCACTTTCTGTCCTAGATCTTGCCAACCCGTCTACTTCCCTAGTTTAAAACCTTCCCCGCGCGTCTCGACTCTCGGGCTCGAGACGGCGAAGTTTTCACGAGTTGACGTCGAACTCTGTACTTTACAATTCGACTGTGTTACTGATGATAAAAATACGTTTTTAAAAAGGGAACGAAACAGTCAGTTGATGACGTTTTGATGATTTCGTGTTTTCGGGTTCTGTCGACGAAGAATGCAGCGAAACCCGCACCGCGGGGAGTCCCGACTTTTTGGACAGACGATAGGTTTATGCTAATATTGGAAAAATTTTGTGGAAAAAAGTAATTTCTTGTTGCTAAGGCCTAAACGTGGGGGGAATTTCCTCCAAATTGACCGTTTTTTGCTGGCGCGTTGCCCAGGCCGTGATAGCCTCGCAATGACTCAGCAAGTTTTTGGCCGGGCGCAAACGGTACCCTATGCCGTAACACTTCTACTTCTTAAGGAAACCAGAGACTGGACTCTTTACACAAAATTCTTCGTTTCTCGAGTAGTCGTTGTATTTCTGTCGGTTTCTGTAATTTTCGTTTTTCTAGATTTTTTTACTTAATTGATTTAAAAACTAATTTAATTAGATTTGGTATTTTATTGTACATAATTTATTAAATTATTTCACCGCGTTTCTATTTAATTTTAATTCTAACGTGATTTTAAAAAATGGAATGTGAAAAGTGAAGCACTGGGACGGATTTACGAGAAAGCAGTATTCGAAACCGGTTTGCCTTGGGAACAAGTGCAGAGCAGCACTGATCTTTATGTCCGAAGATTTATTTAAAAAAAAACAAGAAAAAAAACCATCGAACAACAGCGATTTAGCTTCAGTGACGACATCACTGTGATAAACAAGTTGTTTACTCGGTCGACATCTTGTTGTGATCATTCTTAATTCTATTTTCAAAGAAATAAACATCAGGCCTTCGCATCACATATTGGCTTTACATACATGTCGCCATTTTTTGCTTTTCAGTTAACAGTACGCATTGGAGTAAATGAGAAAATGTGTTTATGGTCCAATGCGGTGTCGTTCACAAGGACCGAACAGTCGACAGCCAGCGATCACGTGTTCCAACAGACACGTGTCCTCGTTCTCTTGTTTAATTTAGAGACGGTGGCTTCAATTGGGAACTAATTATCCGCTCTTCCTTTTAAAGTAACAAGGAACGGTAGATTGGTTTAGATGGAGAGAGGATCCGCACGGAAAACGGTTCGATCGACTTGGGTTTTGTTGTTGTAAATATAAAAAAGATGTTGGGACACTTTTTAATGTTGGTTTTGACTTGAACTTTTGGAAGGTCAAGTCTAAAAATTAAAATTTAAGATTTTCAGTTACACGTGTGCGTGTAGAGGTCAGACTGTCACTAAACTTTAACTTCAGTGTCCCTATTTTTTCTGTGTATTTCTAGTATTTTAAGTTGATTGTAGTTTAATTCACAATTTAATTTTAAACTGTCTGTTTTATTCTGATTAAATGAGTTATTGTATTGAAATATTTATTTCGTTCGTTTGTTTTTTAATTTTCCACTTGGTTTTTGTTGATTAATTTCTGTGAATTTTTCGAATTTTAATTTAAGTTTAATTTTTGTATATACTTTATTTAGTTATTTAAAATGATTGAATTTTTGCACGCACGTCGGTCGGTGAAACCGGGCTCATTACGCCGTTATTTGGTCTGTACCGTGTAGCTTGGAGCAACAAGTCTGGAGTATTTAGTTTATGGTTTTTTGCCGTGGACGATGTAAATTTGATTGCATAAAATTATAGGGTTTCTCGCTCGTTTGTTATGCAGCGCCAGACAGTCACAATCGACAGAACAGAAAAAAGTTGGGAGAGAAAGAATATGTAAAAGAATGCATCCTCTTGCTTTCTTACTGATTAGCTCATTGTGTGGTAATTAAGTGTCAGAAAGTTGATTATTTATTTACCAAGTCGAGTCGATTGTTTCGCTGCTCCAAGCAAGACGACGACAAGAAGAAAGGGAGCTGTGTAGACACGACCTTGCTGTAAGGTCACAGTCTTGAGTTGAGTTGGATAATTTGCATGTGAGTTGTACGTGGACTTGGGTTGAATATAGAAAGTCGGATGAACAAGGCTTGGAAATTGGATATGTCGAGTCCAAGTCGTCTGAAGTTCAGATTCGGAGATGTAGGATACGAAGATACGATTATGCTTCTAGGTCAAAGTTGGAGTCGAGTTGCAAGATTTGCATGCGGGTTGTATGTGGAGTTGGGTTGAGTAGAGAAAGTTGGATGAAGTAGGCACGAAAAGTTGACGTCGAGTCCAAGTCCAGTGGGGATCCGATTCGGAGATGTCGGATTCGAAGCTGATGTTGGTTGGTTTCGAAAACGTGAAGGGATTGGCCAATTTGACCTTATAGCAGTTTATTGTCGAGTCGACTTTTCAGTTGATTGGGCAGTCGAGTTAAAAGGTAAATCTGTTTGGCAGATGTAAGTCGAGTTGTGTTCGAAGTAAACTGTAGAGGTTTAGGCGGATAGTTGGTTTTGAGGTTTGTGAAGCTTTGATCGACTCGACTTAAGTCGAAAAACGAGTCGGTGTGGAAGTGATCGAAGATATGTCGAAAAGTCGAATTTAGAGGTTTAGGCAAATGTCGAGTTCAAGGTTTGTGCGACATTTGACCCAACCCGACTTTACTTTAGCTGAACGTCGAGTCAGTTTGGCAAAGCTATGGTAGAATTAAGCAGGAGTTGAGTCTAAAGGTTCAGGTAAATCAACTTTAAGGTTATAATGAATAGTTATTAATAGACTCGACATGACTTGTGCTCAAAAGTCGATTCGATTCAAAAGGTGCTGAAAGATGTGTCGAGTTCTGGTAAAGTAAGGGTCGAGTCGAAAAAGGTTTGCAGAATGATTTAATCAAAACTCGATTCGACATGAATTTAATAAAAAAGTCGTATCGATTCGGAACCATGCCGAGACGAGTTGAATTTTAGTCAATTTACTTCATGCGGGAAATGCATCTGGGGTAAATCCTAGTCAATTTTTGCCAAAGTTGAGAATTGGTTTATGTCAAACCGACGACGTTTTCAGTACGTCGAGTCGCTTGTTGTGTCGACTTGTTTGGTTTGCATCACCGTGTTTCTTTTTCGATAAGACGATTGCAGACGGGCGTTGCTGGTTTTCCAAGAGTCTTTCAGTTTGCGGATTATAAGGGGAGAGGTCAAAGATTAACCTCGTTTAAGTCTAAGTCGACGTGGATTCACTATAATCAAACGTTTCTCAATAATTTTTTAACTGTGGATCCCTCACAATTTCACAGAATCGGGTTTTGGAAAACAACAACAAGAAGATTGCGAGTTCTGTTTAAAATCAAAAGATCAAGAGTCAACATTTGAATTGTGAAACGCACTTACTAAAGTTGGCTTAGAAGTTAAAAATCAAACATAAAATCTAATCGAGTTGATATTAAGTAATTGAGCAAAGATTTAATTTGAACACGTGAAAAAATCAGAATGTAGTCATGTTGGTGTTGAATCCTGAAGTCGAATTTAAAATTGGAAAATTTAATCTGATTCAGCTGATGTTGAAACTTAAAACCAGCGGGTATTCTTTTAATGTGACCAGTTGAACAAGGAATCGATTGAGCATTTCGCTTAAAATTTAAAAGTGAAACTTAATTAATTTAATAGTTGAAGTTGAAATTAACGGATTTAAAATGTTGGTCAATTCTGTAGGAATTCTGAAAAGCGGAAAGAGAAATCGAGAGACGCAGCCCGATGTCGTCGAAGCAAGGAGTCTGAGATCTTCACCGAGCTGGCCGTGTCGCTGCCGCTGCCGACCAGCGTGAGCACTCAGCTGGACAAGGCCTCTGTCATGCGGCTAACCATCGCCTATCTCAAAGCCAGGACCCTTCTGGCCAATGGTGAGAGAACATTTCACCATCACTTGAATAAAACACAAATCGATACAGTTATATTTTATTACGTAATTTTAATATAGTGAATGAATAACAATTAGTTAATTAATATATGTGTATGTATTTAGTAGGAATTATAATTGTGTTGAATTAATTTTAGTTCCTTTTTGATATTAATTTATCAACGATTACAGATTTTGTTTTAAAGATGAAGAACGAGTAAACTTTACCGTCTGAATAAATAGTTGCAATATAAAACAAAACAAACCTTTGTATGGGAATGACTTTATTGAAAGGAATAATATAGCCATTAGGCCTACATCCAACAAGTTGCTGGGATGAAACTTGTTCCAGAGCTGTTGTCTCACATACACCGTGGGCGAAAATAACTTTTCCCTTCATCCGTTTGCTTTTTTAAAAAGAAAAAATCCTATCGGACAACTATGTGTGGGCCTATAAATATAATGCGCCGAGGAGTTTTCTGGGAATCGCACAGGAAGCACGCCGACTGCCCTGATTGCCTATTTATTATAATTTGTATATATTATTCATTTTATATATTTATAACATTATTTTCAATTTGTTAAAAAAATTAAAATTTCTGGTATTTTTTGTAATTTTTGTATATTTTGTAATATCATTTTAATTGTTCTTATTTTCCATTTGTAAAATTTTTAGTTGAGTAGTTTTAGTGTTACAATTTCAAAAAAAAGTTTTAAATTGTAATGGTGATATAAAAAAAATATTATCATTTTTTTGCGTCTCCTTGTTTCTATTTTACCGTTTCCAGTGTCTTGTCTCAATGGCCGAGGCCTAAAAGGATAGTCTTGTTTGTTTTGGTTTTGTAAATTCCTTTTTTGTTATTATATATCCCTAAACCTAATGGGGCCTTGGACAAGTATTGGGTATCACTGTATCACTGAAGGCCTTTCTAGCCTGCTCATTTGACGCAATAACCGTGGATTGGCTCTCATCTCTTTTTACTTCTTGGCTGGATTTTTCTGTCATTCCTTCCTCTCTTTATCGACGTCCAATGGGGAAACAGAGAAACCAAGTTAGGCCTAGGCCTGCGAGTCACGTGGCTAGCACATGCCACGTAGATCACGTCGTCAGTTCTTTATTTCTTTATCTTTTTTTTCACGTTTTCCGCGTCCCCGACTTTGTGTCGAGAGAGGCAGTCTTAATGTTTTGATTGATGTCTTTGCCATTCTGGTTTTTGTCGATTAACTCGGTAATTACGTGTTTGTGTACACCATTTCACTTTTAGCTGATAAAGTGTTTTACGACTGTTACTAGTTGGATTTAATACAGCAATTAAGTTACGTAGATAGCTAAGGGTTAGTGATATAGCCGGTTGGTTAGCTTGGTAGATAGATGAATACTTTGGTAGGTTGAAAGGTGATAGATTGGTAGGCCAAGAAACACAGAAAGACATCGATGTGTAAATGTATGTAGTGGGTAGTTAGTATAGCTAGTTAGATAGATCGATGGGTGCTTGGATGGGTTTATAGACAGATACAGCCAGATGATGACCGATAGTTGGATCTGCAGCTAGTTACGATAGATACGTGGGTTAGGAGATGCATTGGCAGGCCGATATTTAGGATATGTGGCTAGCTAGATAGATAGATATACAGAAAAGATACGATAGATCATTAGGTAGGTATATAGATAGATCGAGGATAGATAGATGGATAGATAAGGTAGATATACAGATAGGTAGATAGACAGATGGATAGATAGATAGACTGACAGATACCCATATTGATAGACGGATAGATAGATAGACAAATAGACAGATGGAGAGACAGACAAAGAGAGAGATAGGTTGATAATTAGAAAGGTAAATAGATAGACAGATAGATAGATGGATAGATAGATAGACTGACAGATAGACATATAGATAGACGGATAGATAGATAGACAAATAGACAGATAGAGGGACAAACAGATGGACAGAGAGACAGTTTGGCAAATAGGTGGGTAGGTAGATAGATAGATAGATTAATGAGTCCAATATTTGCTTGTTCTGTAACTTTATTGTTTCTATGCAGAAAGATTGCGTGACCTCTGACCTTTTTTTCCCATCCCAAGGCCTCTGTTGCCCTTTCCCTTTATTGTCGCTCATTATGTTCTGTTTTACGATCAAAGTTTTGGCAATCCACGTACACGCGTGACGCTTCGGTCACGTGTCCTGTGTTTGACCGCCAAGGCCGGGCCTATCACGTGACCGTGCGTTTTTTTTTCCCTCGCTCTTTCTCTTTCCCTCTCTTCCATCTTTCATTTTTTTTCTTTTTGTATTTCTACCTTTTTTTCTCTTGATTTTTTTTTTCTGCCGCGCCTTTCCAAGGCCTCGATTGTTACCAGGGCGACGGGCGTAAATTAAACGTGTGAAAGGCCTCTGGAGAAGTTAATGCCTTTGGGTTGCCATGGTGTATGCATGATGAGATGCGTCCGTGTGTGGAACCCACTCCTCCCTCCAACCCCCCACCCACCCATATGGCAACGCAGATCTTGCAGCTGGGGAGATGAATTTAATTAAATAAATAATTACAGAGTTATTTATTTCGTTCGTATCTTCTATCGTAATGGAATTAACTTAAAAAATAGATTCAGTCTACTGAAAATTCGTGATGTCACTTTGAGATGGGCTCAGTCAATGTTGGCTTATTCTTAATTTAGTAATTATATATATTTTTTAGATCAGGATTTGAACGAACTGGCTTGTGTATACCAGAATAGCCTAGTTTTGGTTAAGTACAACCGTTTTTGAATTTAACTATTCGTTTGTGATCTTCCAATTTTTAACTAATTGAATATAATGTTAAATAGTTCAAAATTTACTGAATGATACTTTTTAGATAAGTGAATTTTATTTGATTTCATATAGTTAAGTTTTTAAGATGGGTTTTGATGAACTGGCTAATATTTATCAAAACGGTGCGTTTTCCTTTTTTGTTAATCAATTTTATTGTTTTGTCCTTGACAGTGGACGCTGACGATGCGGGACCGTATTTGCTTGACGACACTAGCAGCTCGATGGACTCGCTGGTTCCGCGAATGCTCGACGGTTTCGTGCTCATCTTGTCGGGCATAGGCGATATCGTTTACATCACCGAGAATGTCGGCCACCATCTGGGACTGGCCCAAGTAGAACCACCACTTTATTCATCCTATTCATTCCATTCAATCCAGACTATTATAAACAAAATTACTCATCAACGTGATACAATGATAATTTAATTAATTATAAAACAACAATTTATAAAATTAACTTGTCAGTTTCGTCATTGTAATGTTTTTGTACTGGGATTTGATCCATTCCTCTCCCATTTACAAGTTCTTGACCTGACCTTTTCATATGTGATATACTAGCTGCTCGGTTAACCCGTTTTTTGTGTGTGTGTGTGTGTGCAAAAGAGGGATGGGGGCCTTCCCAGTCCAAGAATCTATTTTTGACTATTGGTTGGACTCGTATATGTCCTTGATATTTTTTTCCTATTTTATTTACTTAATGTTTTTTTTTGGTAAGGTTGAATGTAAAAGATATGGGCATCGTACGATGGTGCCCGCTTATCGATATAGAGACACGTGTCAGCAGAAATTTTTACTTTTTTTATATCAAAGTTTATCCTTTTCTGGATCCTTCCCCCTCCCCACAGATTGACTTGATTGGTCAGAGCATCTTTGACTACAGCCATCCGTGCGACCATAACGAGATGAGGGACTCGCTGGCGCTCCGCACCGACGGAATCGATGTGCGCTCGTTCTTCCTGCGCTTCAAGTGCACCCTGACCACCAAGGGTCGGAGCGTCAATCTCAAATCGGCGTCGTATAAAGTAATTGAGTTAATTTTTTCATTAAAAAATAATTAACGATAGTTTTGATGTCGTCGTTTTAGACTATTGATTCTATAACGTGAAACAAAAGTATGAAGGTTGTGTTAGAGTCGGTATTTGAAACTAACTTTAATTTGATGTAATTATATTTAAAATTTAATAAATATTTCTGGCGTTTTTTATTTAATACAGAGTTTAAGAGAATGAAATTATGTTTAAAATGTGATATTAAAATTTACTGTATATGTTAATGAATTCTTACGTCATTATTTAAGCTAAGTAGCAATAAGATTTAATGAATATTTCTGAAGGTTATTAAAGTCGAATAAGGTTTAATTGACGTAATTGTGCGTAAAGTTTGATGAAAACCGTTCAAGAAGTATGTGCCAAGTTTAGTGACTATTGTTTAGGGTCGTTATTTAAACTAATTAACATTAGTTTGATGTTATTGTGTAAAATATATGTTAATTTGCAGGTTATTCGATGCAACGGACGCATGATGACCGTCAAGGAACCGGTGGTGGACGAACACGGACTGGTCAGCGAACGCGTCGAGGATTTCCTCGTCCTCGTCGGAGAACCCATCCCCCATCCGGCCTGTGCTGAAGGACCCGTGGACATTCAGTCGTTCATCACCAAGCACACCATGGACTTCAAATACACTTATGTCGATGACAAGTAAAGATTACTGTCGTTAGAACTTCACAAATTAAAATTTACTAATCTAATTCAATATCTGTGTGCAGGATCGCCAACTTTATGGGCTATCAGCCGGAAGAGCTGGAAGGCAAATCGGCGCTGGAGTTGCACCACACGCTGGATAATGACATTGTCATGAGGAACTACAAGACATGTAAAAGATTTACTAACATTAACAATAACAATCCTCGAGATAATTTTTTAAAAAAATTAACGACGCTTAGAAAGACGATAAAGTTAACGTTTTACAGTCGCGCTGTTTACCAGGAATCTTGTTTACCGTAAACAACCATATGACTGTCACGAGACCTAAGGGGCTCGTGTAAGCAAAACACTTGGATCTGGTCCAGTTTTTTGTTGTGTTGCTTCCTTTTTTTGTTTGGCTGATTCAAAGAACCAATCTATTTTTTGTCCCTCGTTGGTCTTTCATAGCTCTTTGATTAGAGCGTGCCTATCTGCGTCCATAATCTTAAACATTCGAATTATCCCGCAGAATGATCCTGATATAGTAATAGATTGAAAAATTATCGGTAAAGTTTTATCAGTATCATATTATTAAAATATTATTAACGTTCATTTCTTATGTTGTGGTTAAAAATCTATTGGGTATATTATTTTATCATTATAATTAGTATATATCTTTTAATGTTAATTATATCATGATTTGAGTTGATAGTTAATCAAATATTACTTATAATTTCTCTAATATACGTATGTCAGTCTAATTTATAAGTTTAATGTGCATTACAATGAACATGCCACAGAAAAGTTTGGATAATAAGTTAATATTGGTAAGAATCGCAAGGAAATGTGTGGTAATGTGTTATGTATTGTATTGATTATTCGCAGTGTTGGCCAAAGGACAGAGTCAGACATCCAGCTACCGCTTTCTAGCGCGCAACGGGGGATACGTTTGGCTCGAGACCCAATCCACCATCATGTATGGGAGCCGCGATTCGCGGCCGCAGGCCATCGTCTGTGTGCATCACGTTTTGAGGTAACCGCAATTTCCTCATATTTTATATTCTTCTCTTAAATTGTTTCTTGTTAAATTTTAAATTAACAAGAATTAAGTTGAATTTATAATTGATTAAGGTGGCAAAGGCCGATTAAAAATTATGTCATTTGGTTACGCGATATGGTTTTAAAGCAAAAGGAATCGGGAAGAGGAATGTGCAACCTCACGGTGGGGAAGGACATTCTCGGGCTAATTGGGAAGCGTGCCAAATCCGCCTCGGTTGCTAAGAGTGTCCATCGTCTATTCCGGGAGTAGAGAGGAGGTATTGGCACGCTTCCTTCTGGCACCGCCTACCGTTCCTCGATATTTATAACACACTGACAGGATTGTCGCAGCACGCGAGGGCACAGTTGCCTTCAAGTCAACCGCACGAGCACTTTCTGTTCAGCCGTAATTGAGAAACAAACTTTGTCTTTTGCCCTTTTTACATGTCCAAGTGAAAATACTTTGACCTGTTTTTTTCCCCCTCATTTTGAAATAATCTGATTGGGTGCAGCGATATCGAGGAGGCGGACCAAATACTGTCGCTAGCTCAAGCAGAAGCCCTGGAACAAGGAGTCGTCGACAGGAAACCCAGCGCCTATCAACTCGAGGCTGCCGCCGCCGGCATGGACCTGGGGCTTCCGCAGCTCTCGACGTCAAAGATTTTTGCTCCGCGCACGGCTGATATGAGCCAGGGCTATCTCGATTTTGACGATAAGGAAGGAATTACTGGTACTGGGGAAAAAATACCAAATTTTTGTTTGAATGATTAGAAGTTGATGTATAATTAAGTTGATAAGATAATTACTATTGCTGCTTCATCTTTATAAGTTTAATATTAAGGGATAATACCGAGTAATGCTATTGTAAGCGCCGTATTTATCAATGAGATAGGAGAATAAGATTCATGGAAGAATTTTGATATGGTTAAATTTAAAAGTGTTTATGTTAATGTAATTATGATTAGCATTTGTATTATTTTTTTAATTGATAAGAAATGTGAAATCGTGTTAAATATGACCAACTTAAAACTAATTTGCAGATAACTTAACGTGTTTTCCTTTTTTTTCTTTTGTAATTAGTTATCAAAGAGGAACCTGAGGATCTGACCCATCTGGCTCCCATGGCTGGCGACGCGTGCATCCCGCTGGAAATGCCCACCTCGTTGATTCACCTCAGCGATCTTTTGGACGACGTTAGCTTCCCCGCGGCCGTCCTCGACTGTTTCCCGCTGACAGCTTTTGAATTCCCCGCCGAAGTCGATTCGGAGGCGAGTGCCAGAGCCTCAGGGCCGTCTCTCCCGATCGTCGAGGAAGATGAAAGCGACTCGGAAGGCGCCGTCAGCGCCACGTCGAGCATCTTTAACCTGAAGGAGCCATTCGTTTTCGCCGGCAGCGATCCTTTCACCCAGCAGGTGCCCCGGGCGTCGACCAGCCGCGTGTCACAGTCGGAGATGGAACCCGTTTCCATGAAATCGGCCGACAGCTATGATGATTACATGCGTGGATTAGAAAGCCCGACACATGTAAAAACCTCAATTACTTATTTAATTCCATTAATGTTTTTCGTTTTCAATTACATATTAAATAAATTACACAAATTTTCATTCATTTTTATTTTAATTTTATTTTTTATTTTATGCTTATTTTTTGGAATCTTAATTTACTCTTTTATTGTGTATTTTATTTTATAATAATTTAGTTAATTATTTTTTTTTAGTAGTAATTTTTTCCGAATTGTACTTATATTTTATTTTATGTATATAGCAATTTGTTTAAATGTTTTTTTTATTTACATTTAATGTTTTAATCTGTTATTTTGGGATTATTTAGTATAATTGTACAAGAATGAATTATGGACCAGTTGAAAGAGCAACATTACTAATGTTTGATTTTGGAAACTAGCCGGGAATGGGATTTAGTTCGCTGGACTTGGGCTACCCGACTCATTTACAGAGATCCATTTCGGCGGACTGCGTCTCGGTCAAGTCTACGCTGTCCTCGCTGAATAACGAGAATTGCTCCTCGGACACGGACGAGTTCTCTTTCTACAAGTCGGTGAATTTCCCCACCATGGATCAGCTGGAAAACTGTCCGGCCCTCTCTGCGAAGGATCCGACAGCGGCTCTGACGGAGATTCACAGCGACGAGGAGGACTTTGACACCAGAGCCCCGTTTATACCCATGGGTGACGCCGATGATCTGCCGCTGTTTGGCTGCGATGATTTCTTTGTGGACGCCAGGATGAACGAGCTCCTTCTCAATGGAAACGCAGTGTAAGTTTTAATTTTATGGAAGTCTAGTTTTGTGCAGGTTTGCCAGCCTTTTGAATTATGAATAAATAGATAGATAGGTAGGTTAGATGGATAGGTAGTTAAGATAAGTGACTGGTTTGATAGACAGATAGATAGACAGGTAAGTATATAGTATATAGATAGATAGGTAGATAGATAGGTAGATAGATAGGTAGATAGAAAGGTAGGTAGGTAGGTAGGTAGGTAGATAGATAGATAGATAAACAGAGAGACAGATAGACTGATAGATAGACTGACAGATAGATAGACTGACAGATAGATAGACGGATAGATAGATAGATAGATTGATAGTGATAGATGGATACAATAGATAGATGGGTAGATAGTTATAAAGATAGATAGACAGATAGGTTAACTAGAAAAGCAAGTAGGCAGATAAGAGATCGGTAAATAAGCTGGTAAGTAGATAGATAAATAGTTAGGCTATTTAAGTAGATGTGGATATAGTTGGATAAATCATTAGCTTTGTAGTGATATGTAGACAGAACGGTAGATAGATGGGCAGTTAGATAAGTAGATATGTACAACGTATAATTACATATATAAATAGATAAATTTACTAATGGATGGTTTGTTGGATAGCTAATGGTTAGTTAGATAATGAATGGACAGTTGGTTAATGGATACATGTGTAGCTGGAGGTAATGGATGGGCGGATGATTGAGTAGATAACTCAGATCTATTAACACTTGGGCAGATACATTAATGATCCCATATAACTTACATATTCCAAAAAACAGATTATTCACACAAATTGTATTCTAATATCTTTTCTTAATTTGATTTTTTTTTCTTTTATCCTTAGAAGGGCAAAGGGTGAAGTTACCCCGCTCCCTGGGTCCGATTCTCGCCTGGCTACACTGCTGCAGACACCACCCGTTCAGGTGGTCACCGAGACGGTCTGGCAGCCCAAAGATCGTGGTTTAGTCCGCGAATCTCATCAGCGCAGTTGTCTGAAGCCGAATCCCGAGCCCAAACTCGATATCCGAGGGATGAAACGGGGCAGCGGAGGATTGGATCTTCTTCCTGAGCCCCAGGGAGACGCGAAACGCTGCAGATGGGCCGGCGTTTCCAAGCCGATTTCTCCGGTACAGTCTAGAGCACAATAAAAAAAAATAATTATGATAACTACCACGCTTTTAGGTTTTAATTCAAACTAACTATTAACTTATTAATTTTTTTTTCTTTGGTTTAGACTGCAGCGGAGCTGAGATCAGCCAAAGTTCGATCCAACAGCACCAGCGGTGGAGGAATCCTAGTCGAGGGGCGCGCGTTACCCCGTACGGGAGTCACTAAACCCGGCTGGAAATCTCAGGAGCCTGTGCCGCCATTTAAAACCAACACCAAGTCATCCGAGTCTCGGCACACGTCGATCGCATATCCTGTGCTAGCCGCCCAGCAGAGACCCAAACTGTCGCAGCAGCAGCATCAACAGCAATCAAATAGCGTCCTCTTAAATTTGCTGGTCAGTGGGCATGATGATGAAACGGGTTACACTGTCTGTGGTCAGAACGGTTCCATGGCTGGTCTGTCTGACACGAGACGAAAATCTCTGTCTTCTCTTACTTCACCTAAATCTGCTTCTTCGTCCGGGGCTAAGGTATGGGAAACTGAGGCGCGGGAGATTCGGTTGATTTGTTGATTGACCTTTTTGCATGTCCCCCTTTTTTTATCCCACATAGCAAACGTAGATAGTTTCGCTTGCGATTCAGTCTGAATCAGACGTCTTAGATTCTGGGTGGCAGTAGTCTTTCATCATGATTATCAATCAGTAATTTTGAAGTAACAAGAAAATTCATTTTCAGTAGCTTTCAGCATGCAGTTTCGTCACCTAATAATTCAGTATAGACAGGACCTTAACCTGAGTCAGCATAGTTCATCACTTTGTTAATCACTTTTCTGAACTTTGCCATTGACGAGTAGTCTTCTAATGAAATTACCTGTCATGCAGAGAATCAGTTTCAACATGCGATTCATCACTTGGTAACCCACTATAGACAGGATTCTAAGCTAACTGGTTGTTACACTGGAGAAAGTCAGTCAGGTTTTCAGTATATGAATCTTAAAAGAGATCCAGCATAGCTCAACACCCTGCTAATCAGTTAAATGTCCAGGCCCAATCGGATATGTTAGGTATAACTGAAAAAAAAGGGTTTTCAGTAGCAATCAACATGCGGTTCAGCACTTGATAAAACTCGGTACGGAGAGGAATTTAACCGAACTGATGGTTACGGTGCAAGGCATTCAGTCAACGTTTCGATTTGTAAAAAAAAAGGTTCAGCTAAACTAAACACTCTGTTAATCACTTGTTTGAACTTTGCCATCTGCTTACAGAATACTTGGGATAACTGAACTGCTGGGGTTTCTCGGTTTACACGTTCCCTGTTGTTTGTTTTTCAACAGGGAAGTCTTATCTTGGGACAAAGCCGGTTTCTCTGCAGTGGGTGAACGATCCTGACTGGCTTTTTACTTTTTTCCCCCCATTTCTTGGCCCTTGCCCGACAACTAAGTAAAGAGTACCCGGTGAACTTGGCTTCTGGTATTTCTGAACTGGGATGATGCCAGCCGCATGCTTGTAATCTCGGGGTCACTTGATGCACGTGTTAACTCTTAATTCATCCTTTTTTTACTTTTATTTTTTTTGGCATCCGTTTGGAAATGATCCGCTTTCTCCATTTCCAGACGTTTCGTCTCTGTCGACTGGAAATGTGAATTATTCTGGTTCTGTTATAGATTTTAATTTTATTCTAATGACTAACCTTCTTACCTCGTGTTGATATTTCGATTTATTTTTCTCTAATTTTTCGTACTTGTTTATTTATTTTATTTTATTGTGGTGTTGTTTTAGCAGGACGGACATCGGATGTCGGCCAAACAGCAACTCCAGCAGCAGTTGAGAGCCCGTATCCCCGGCCTGTCCAGAGAAACTAGTACAATATACCCATTGCTCAGCTTAACGTCGCACGACTGCGAGGTCAACGCGCCTCTACAGTCGATATCGGGACTACTGCAGGGAGACGATCTACTCGACGCTTTGGACCTTCCTCTGGAATTCGAGACGTCTGCGTGAATATCAGGGTTTTTCTCTTCTGGGCTTAACCATCCAAAAAAAAAACAACAATTTGGCGATTTAAGAAAAAAACAACAGAAAATAATACTATTGCATGATTACATGGGAACTGATAGCTGGGTTGTGTACCTTGTTTAAATTAGATGTCTTTCGAGGAAAAAAAAACTCTGGGGTTGTCGGAATCATAGATATAAAGATTCTTCTCTCGTTTCTTGATTTAAAAAAAAAATCCTTTTGCAGAATATAAGAATCCTGGTAGTGTCGCAAGCCATCCAGTTATGGTATCTCTGTCGTGACATCAGAGCAAAACAAAAGAACCCCGAATTATTTCACCGAGAAAGGTTTAACCCAAATACAACTAACCTTATTGTTTTCAAAGGAAAAGATAAGAACTTACGGCAGGTAAAAAAAAAGAGAAAAATTTTATGTCACGTGACCCGCCCAATTGTAATCGATGGAGGGTGTTTTGTTTTTTTTTTTTAAAGATGAAAATCGTGTCGTAATATCGTTATATACGTAAAAAATTTTAAAGTTGAAAAAACAAACAAACACAGTTGAACCATTGTTGGAAAATCTCTATCACCCTTGTTGGAAGAACACAACTAACTTTCGTGCAAAAAACAGCGTCTTGTTTTCTATTTCTTACCAGAGGTAAAAGGGCGCTTTTTATTATCTAGGTGGCTATACAATTTTCGTTTTTTTGTCTATTTTTTTTATTGATTCTCACCCACCCCCCTGTTTTTACTGTAGTGAATGTTCTGAAATATAGCTGGGCAGCTAAAGTTGGCCACAAGTTCAATCTGTCATTTATTGTAATTTACTCAAAGTCTGGTTTGTGTGAAATTCGAATTCTGACATGTCGATATTCTCGTTACGACATATCGAATTTGGATGAAAAATATCGTAGTGATAATAATTTTGATTTTAATACGAAGTTTTAATTATTATTTAATTATCATATAATGCTACTTGATGAGCTATAAAAAAACCAATAGCAGAGATCATTTTCAAATAAAATATCGATACTATATCGATTCCTGTATGTTATAAACAAAATCGATCGAAACTGATTAGCTTCCGCTTTAATTGAAATTGACCAACAAGAAGATATTGAGAATCTCACCGATAGAATCGATTATTTTTCGATATCAGGAATTCCTTGTCGATACGGTATATCGAGCCATAGTTCATCGATACATCGGTACGATCGTGCTGATATTAAATTAATTAAGGTTTTAGAAAAAAGATGGAAATTATCCACACACGTCGAATCATTATCTTCGGTCAAATATCAAGAGCGGTTAAGAACCTTGTAAATTCAGCAGGTTTTTTTGTTCCAGTGAGGCTAACTGATATGGAACGCCGACTGGGGAACACGTTCTAGGTACCATTTAAAAGGAGGTACCTTTCAGCGGAGAGGGTCATTCGCAAATGGAAGTTCACAGAAATGCGGACTCCAATTTGTTTCCTGCTGCTGGCTGCCCTGCTTTATCCGGTCCTCAGCTCGGGGACCGATGAAGCTGCTGCTGATGCCCATCTCATAGGACCCAATGAAGTTGAGCAGCCAAAGACAGGTATTTCAAAGAAATCGACTAAGAAAAAACTAAAAAACCGTTCCACCGCCGTGTTCCAGGACATTCCAGCTCGGCGGATTCTCTAGAAAAAGTCCGAGAGCGTCGGTCGGCGGAGGAGAAATCGATTGGATCTGGTAGAGATGAAACTGGAGTCTTAAGACGCGCGCTTGGAGGACATGATGTTCGTCATAGAAGGCCGGTTCATATGAAAGAGGAGGTCAACGAGGAGGGACCTGTGGACGGCGTGGAAGAAGAAGTCGAGGAAACGAACGGTAAGTATCTGTTTTTAAGAATATATTTTCTTCCATATGTTTGTCTATCTGTATATCCACCGAAGTATGTATCTACCAATCACTCTATCTGTCTACCTGCCTACCCATCTTCCTGCATCTATCTATCCAACCATCTACTTATCCGATATATAATTACCTGCTATCCATATATCTATCTATCTATCCGTCTATCTGTCCATCGGTCTAGCTACTTGACTGTATTCGTCTATCTCTGTATCTATCACTTTGTCTGTCCGTCTTTCTATCTGTCTGTGTAATTGTCCGTCTGTCTATCAATCTGTCTATCTATCTGTCTATCTTTCTATCTGTCTGGCTACTTGGCTATGTATTCATCTATCTCTGTATCCATCAGTTTATCTATCCGTCTTTCTATATCTGTCTATATCTATCTATCTGTCTGTCTATCCATCTATTTAACTATCCGACTATCCGTCTGTCTATCTATCTATCTATCTATCTATCTATCTATCTATCTGTCTAGCTAAGTGTCTAACTAGTAAACAGTCTTTGTGTCTATAATCCTAAAGAAACCGTCATGCGCTTGAAACCGACCGAAAGCAGTTAGCCACGATTCAAGCAAGATCGGTTATCTCAAAGTTCGTTGGTGAAACACCGCTTAAACTATAGCCTGTTACTTTTTACCATTAGGGTAAAGCTGTGACTAACCTTTTGCTGTTCGTCTTAAATAGTCTGGTTTATCTGAACAATTGAGGCCAACAAGTTAATTACTTGTTCGTGTTTGACTAAAGGTGCTATTTTCCGCAGGTGAACCACGAGGAGGTTGGTACCGTAGACCCAGCCGGTTTAGCCATAGAAGACCGTGGAGTTCTTGGGGGGAAGATCGCTGGGAGAAACCAATGAGGAAACCCGCGAGAAGACCATGGCGCAGACCGAACAGGAAGCGCGGTAGACGCAAGACAACAACAACGACCACAACAACAACTTTACCGTCGACGTCTATCGATCCTTTGTCCGCTAGTTCTGCCGGTTATGGATTCACGTGGTAAAAAAACAAGGCCAACCGTCCTAGAGAGTAACTTCCACCCAGTTACTTTCTTATATTTGATTTTGTGTGGCAAATTAGCGAGTAGTTTCAGTTTCGCTTTTACAGGTTTTCCGGATTTGGAAATTTAATAAACGTATAATCTTGAATGGGGAATTAAAAGGAGTCCATGTCTTGTGTTGTAGTTAAAAAAAACTTGCGTAATTATGCTTAATTACATTAATGGTTTTTTGCCATAGATGTTAAAAATAATTAATGGCTAGATTTATTTAGTTATTGAAACAGTGAATATTCAGTTACTAAGAACTACTAATAGTCGTATTTTATTTTGAAATTACCGTTGGAGAAAGAGTTATTTATGAAACAGTATATTCTGTAATATAAATAACATGGATTACCGTTAAATTTAAATTAATCAAAGAAATCAGTGCATTGCATCGATATTAACTGGATCAGTCACTGACACGTACTTGAATTTGGTACGTCGCGCTCTTAAATTAAGATCTATTATCCTAGTTAACATCATCTGTAGTTTATGTATTATTTAAATACTAATTAACTACTACAATTACTATATAGTTCTCAACTTTATTATATATTCTATGTCTGGGTTTAAAATCGATTTCTGTAAGATGCGCTTTAGCAGCAACCCGCCTTTTTGAAAAGGACAACAGTGCTACAAGGCGTTAGTCGCTAGGTAAGTAGAGCTCCTAAAACTTTCCAAATTAGTCATTAACCACTCGCAATGAAACGCACTAAAACTACATTAAGAGCTAAGCAGATCACCACGAAACATGATTCAAAGTAAGTCATGGTTTTGTTTTGCCAAATACGGCTATGCGTTCAGTGCGGCTGGACGTGGTGGATTCCCCATCACATTCAAAATAAATTACGATTTATTGTATGGATATAAGTGTGATGGTTGATTTCTTTATATCCTTCATTGCTGCGTAGCTCCAAAGGAAAAGGCGGGTTTCCATTGCGATCAGCGTGGAAAAATTCCGAGCAGAAGAAACTGTCTGGAAAGACATATGAAGTTACACACTCGGCCCGAGCCTCAGCGTTCTCCAGCACCGCGGGTAAAGAAGAAATGCAGAAAGAAAACGAATCTGACTCTCGAGTAGGTTTGTAATAATAACAATGTAGACCGTGTGTTGTAAACTTTTACGTTACTTTTCACGTAACTTCCCGAGTCCGAGTCCCTGAATTGCCCCGTTTTCGCAGGGATTCAAACCCGGGGACTAATCGGTCAAACAGCAGGGGATCACTACTGCTGGGCCACACGGGCTCGTTCGTTTATAAACGCAACACACACTTTGTGGGAAGTTTTCCTTTTTTTTTTAATATTTGTTCACAGTTGGAAGCCGAGCACCGTTTACACCGTCCGAGAGAGACATGTTCGCGAACAACTGGCCTGATGACTATCGTGAAGACGGAGCGCGTCCGGAAGCCTTCTCCGAGTCTGATGCTGCCGAAACGTTGATGTTTCTTCAAGGAAGACGATCGAAGGCTAGCATTTCGAAGGACGTGGAAAATGGTACGATTACCTTGCCTGAGGTCAGTCAACAAATCATCAACTTCTTCGACGGCTGCAGTTACCCGCACGAGGCCAGAGCACTGAGGTATGTGTGAAATAGTAGGCGTAGCATTTCCGCTTGGCATTAATATATATTATATCTGTAATCTGAAGACATTCATGATGATTCAGTGTGATTCTAATGAAGCCACTTGTCAATTATATTATTCCAAAACGTTACAGTCTAATCTTTTGCGTTCTTTGCGAATCTTTGCGTTCCGAGTCTCTCTGCAAGAGGGACAGATCATGTTCAAGGGCAGAAGGCGAGTTCTTGCGCACTTTCGACGCCCGTGATGACTGTCCGTAGATAAATTAACTCGTGTCAAGTAAATAATAATCAACGACATGAACGCATTCTGAATGATATTCACGTGTTCCAATCCTTAACGTCCTCAAATTTTGAACTTCCCGCCCGCAATGACGTTTTCGACATTTAGTTCCTATTTCTGCCGCTAGATGGCGCCACTGCTCCTCACCAATTTTTGTTTTTTAATTGTGGTTAAACTAAAGAACATTTTACAATAGCATCTTGATGAATCTATTTCAGATTTACACATTTGCAATAGTTAAGATCATAAAAGGTTCGATAAAACGGAAATAAGAGTCAAAGCACAGAACGTCAACAAATAAAACGGGCGCGGCTTTTTTTTCCCTCCCTTTCCGTGTCCGTTCCCCTCGACGACAACCGAGACAGTTGAATATTTGTACGTACATGGGGATATGTCCCATTCGCTGAAGGATTTTATTACAATAATGAGGGTCTGGTGAAAATAAATTTGATATCGGTTTCACAAAACCCTCGTTCGTAAATTGAAACATGTGGCTGTTTAATTTTTACTGTGAATGAATTTGCAAATGGTTGCCAACCCTTGTTATCGCAAATTTAATTCAGTTTATTTCTTCCCTCTTTACGATCTGTTGTCTTTTTAATTTTTAGAATTTTAAAAACTGGTATAAAGAATGCAGTATTGTTAATTATCTGTAATTCAGCAATATTGACTCGTTTATTCAAACTTGATAAGGGTATATGTTAATTAGAATACAGTGAATTTTTAAGAATGAAGGGCGATTATCGGGTAGAAAAGAATTCAGCGTTATAATGATCTAATTAACTAATATTGATGTTAATGATGAAAATTTTTCGCTCAATTGATGGTTAAATTATGTTTAATTCGATCCAATCATTTGAGAATCAAGCGCGTTTCGTATTGCGTGGGCGTGGACGGGCCAACACGCGGTCTGGTCCGCTCGAAACTTTCATATCCGCCAATTTCTAAAGCACAGTTAAATTAAATGACATTAGATATAAGTATATTAGTATATTAATGAAATATTCGTAGAAGTAAAACTGATCGTAGTTTAAAAAAAAGCCGAGCTTGACAATTACGATTAAAGTTTAGTTATGATGTGAATATATATTAAATTAAAGTTAACTGTATTAAAGAGCGGGGATTTCTCCGTTTGCCCAATATTTGGATTTACTCAATTTCTCGCGGTTTCTACGTGATAACCAGACAAGTGGAGTTCCTACTCTCACTGAAGCGAGGGTGCCTCTCTATATCCACCAATAGGGTAAAAGGGCAAAAAAGGAGCTTTTCCCTGATTGGTCCAAAGTGACATCACGGTCTATTTTTGAGAATCTGAAGTTTTCTGAACAGTACGGCCCTGCTATCGTTTCTTCAGTACAAGTCAAGCCCTGTTTCACGTCACAGTGTTTTTAAGTGGCCATTCTGGCTTTTTCCTAATCCAGTATACTTTTTTTTCATTCTTAAAAGCCGGCGGGGTCGGTGGAACTCTGTATCGACTCTGGGACTGAAGTTCAACGGTAGTTTTCCCGTGCGTCGACATGTTTTTGAATGTGAATATTCCGGTCGGTTCGAGCGATTGCGACGGTTCTATTCTGCGGACTCCGGAGATTTTGAATTTGTTGAGTAGCGCGGGACCTTTCGATAATAATGGTAAGTGAATATGACGAACAAACAACCATGTAGACTAAACAAGCAATGGAACAAACAAAGAGTGTTATTGGAGGCCAGTGAACAAGCAAACGTTGAAAGAGACATTGCGATATGAACAAACAAACATGTCGAAGGAATAGACATTAGTAATGACCAAACAACCAAGTGAACGAACAAACAGTTTTGTTGAGTAAAGGCTCGAGTTTTGCTGAAACAAACAAACATGGAACAGTTGTTTTGATTATCACGTCCAGGTTGTTTTTGGACAAACAAACCAGTGAACAATCAAAAGGGGACTCACATGTGTACCTGAGGAACAAACAAACAGGCAAACAAACAAATGGACAACTAGACAAACAGTCACGAAACGTTTGCTTTGATCATGTGACTGTCGAGGAGCTCCACTAACAAGCAAGGGATTCGAACAAGCAAACCAGCAAACAACCAAAGGGGACACAATTGCAACAGAGGAACAAACAAGCCAACAAAGAAACAAACAACACCTGACAGGGAAATAGTTACCATCAGACAACAGATTGGAGAGTAAACAAACAAACAACCATTCGAACAAACAACCATGAAAACAAACAACCATGAAAACAAACAACCAATATAGTTCGCATCTTATGAACATTCTTAACAAATCTCTCTCTAATGCATAAAACTAACTGAAACGAACAAGCAACCCAGCCAACAACCAACCAAACAAACAGTCAATGTAGTTCACATCTTGTCAAAAAAGTCTAAGCAAATCCTTCCCCAATGTATAAAACGAACAAGCAAGCCGACAAACAACTACTACAGTTCACATGTTATCAACACAAGTTTGGACAAACCCTTCAATGCATAAAACTAACTGAACAAACAAGCAAGCCAACAAACAACCAATACTTCCATTAAACTCGAATAACCTTCATACAGAATTGACAAAGTCAAATGAACTTAAAAATTGCAGCATTGAAATCGCTCGTAAAGCCGGAGGCGAAGAAAGCGCCCACCCCGGGCGAGACATCCAACAATGGCTGGGACTCGAGCTCGTTCTCCTCGGAAGCCTCGCTTTCCTCGCCGGCAACGCCGGCCGCTCCCAGCTTCAGCAACGCCAGGACATTCCTCGTCAAGGAAGGGCTGAAACTGACCCTGCAGAAGAAGAGGTTGGCCAGCGGAACATTATCAGCAGCTGAAAACAGCCAACATGCCTCGCCGTGTAAGAAAGAAGAGGTACGACGCCTGCTTGTAAGTATATATGAAGATACAAGTTTCGTTGGTACAGTTAAAGCTAGGATACTAGAGTAACATAGATATGTATCTGTATAGTTACTGAACTATATTATAGTTATTTGGATCATTATATTGACAGCTATTTTTGTAGTCAAAGTGATAGTTATATAGTTATCTAGATAGTTATTGAACACTATTTCTCTATTTGCAGTTTTAGTAATATAGTTTAGTGTATATAGTTATTAGAAGGATATTATAGTTATCTGGATTATTGTTGACAGCTATATTTTTATAGTTGAAGTTATAGTTAATGTAATGAGCAGTATAGTTATTTGTATAGTTATTGTATTGTATGGCTATCTGGATGATTAATGAAAGCGTTCTGTGTAGGTTACGCTGTAATAATGTAGTGACAGTATCGAGTTGTTTCTGTATGATAGTTGACTGACGTGAATATCTCCCGAGTCGTTCGTGATTGAATCGATGAGCAGACAGGTAGATAGATAGATAAATACACAGTCAGTCAACAAATAGAGATAGGTGGATGGGCAGACAAATATATCAGATGTTTAGACACGTAAGTTAGTAGACAAACAGAACGATAGATAGATAAATAGATAGATAGATAGATAGATAGATAGGTAGGTAGGATAGGTACGATAGATAGACTTAGACAGACATATATAAATAGATAGATAGATATATAGATAGACAGCCAGACAGATAGACAGAAAGAGAGACAGGCAGACATACAGAGATCGATAGACAGGTAGACCAGAACAGAAAGACACAAGAAACAGACAGATAGACACACAGACAGGCAGACAGAACTATGGATAGATTGGACAGTTGACGGATAGATAGTTAGATAGGTAGCCAACTTAACAGACACACAGATATGTAGTCAGATAGATACCACCCTTAACACCAAGATAGAACCTATAAAACTAAGTTAAAACAGTAAATCGAATCAATACATTTAAGTGAAGTAAGATCAGTCGCTGAATTGAGTATTTAACCTATCCTACGCATTCAGCTAACGATCCTGTTCGATAACTAGTTAACGCCGGAAGACGAGGAGCGACGCAGGCGGCGACGTGAGAGAAATAAATTAGCCGCCACCAAATGCCGGAACCGCAAGAAAGAGAAAACGGGTCTGCTGCTCAAGGAATCCGATATTCTCGAAGAGCAGAACGTTAAAATGAGAAACGAGATTCACAATCTCGAAGAGGAGAGACGTCGACTCGCCAACGTCTTGGCCAAACATTCGTCAGGTTGCGTCAAGTCAGGTAAAACATATTAAAGAGGAAGTTTTAAGTCAGTCTGCAAAGCTCCCTTTACATGCAAGTAGATCATTAATATAAATCAACTTAATATATTTAAAGTTTACGTGACCTTTAGTTTAACCTGCCTTAGAGTCGAAAGAAACTGTTTAACCATCGAGTTATTATGATCGTCCTTAAGTGAAATAAAAGGTAAACAAGTAAATCTACAGTAAGCAAAGCAAACTTTGTGTTTTACTTCAATTTGAATGTGAATTTAAACCTTACAATTTTAAGATAGTTAAAAATTGTATTCTATTACAAGACACCGGCGTAACAAATGGACGAACAAACGCTTAGATACCAGCGTTATTTACTTTGTGGGTGTTTCTTTACACCTGGATTGGTAGAAACACCTTGTTCAAATATCGCGCTTTTTACGACATCGGCCTCAATGTTTATCTCAAACGTACTATATCCACATCCGTGTAATAAATAAAGCCCACGATTTGATTATACGCGTTTCACAATGTGTTCACCTTGACAATCCAGTTGTCTTAAACCATGGCGGCTTTTGGATGTTGAAACGGGGATGTGGTGAAGTTGTAAACATGTACACGTTGCCGTTTAATCACGCCACCTAGCGGTAGCGTCTTGAACTTAATTGATGTTAAATTCGGGGTATTTTTAGGATCTGCAGGAAGTCCCTTTTATCCTGAATCTTCCCCATCGTACTACGGTTCAAATTCCTGCGCTACAGCGGTCAACTGCAACGGCTTCCCAGCACCTCCGAGCTACATGCCGAGCGACCGTTCCTCGAGTCAAGACTGCGGGGAGAAACCGAGCAATTGTTTAACGAGTTTCGCTGGCTTTCCTCCCTCGACTTCTGTCGATTTCTACGATGCCAGGTACTAATCTTTCGTGATGGTTATCTTAAATCCAATGTTAATCTCTTTCCCAATATTTTTGCTTGCAGTCCCTCGGAATACAGCGTTCATTCGTCGTCAGTCGCTGTAACGTTTCACCAACTGTAAATTTGAACTGATCGTCACATCAAACTTGCTTCTGTGCCTTAACATTACGTAAAGAACCTTCACCGTCCTTTTGCTCTTCACAACCAATCTCAAACACGTTGCGGGACCAAATTCGACGTAGATTCCTCACACTCTCGTGATTCATTTGTGCTTCAACAGTGCCATTGTCCGAGAATAATTATATATCAGCATAGTTAAGTGTTGCAGCGTGTTATCATGTACTAGAGGCTTTCGTTTTCACAAGATTTTAAACGGCTTGTGGCGTTTGATTTAGGAGCTTTTTATCTATTTAAATAAGGTGTCATACACTAATCACAAGAACAGTTTTTATATGTCGAATGTATTAGTGAGGACATGAAAATTACAAACTAAATTCATCGTTGAATAGAAAATAACGAAACACGGAGCATTACTCGGTCTTCTTGCGTTTAAGCGCGGGTCTCTCGAACACCTGTTTGACGCCGCCGGCCTGCTGTGTGTGAAACTTGAGGTTGTGGGCCGAGTGCTGCGCCCAGGCCGCGTCGTTCTGTGTGGTGTCCTGGTCGACCAAGTGCGTGTACTTGGTTCGTCCTCTGCGACCAAAGTTCTTGACCTGCATGACTTTGGGCAGCACGGTCTTGTCGAAATGATCTTCGAGTGTGGGTTCGGCAAAGTCCCGTTTGTAGACGGTGTCGTCTTCATCCTGTAACGAGTTTCCCGTGTTCAGTAATTTTCATTGTTTTTATATTTAAAAAACATGGTATAAAAGTCGAACTTACCAAGTAGAAGGCACCACGATGAAAGTACTTCTGCAAGAACTTGTATTTGCCTTTGGGTGCCTTGTTGGTAACCAGCTTGGGATTGTTCTTGAACTCAAGCCGTCGTTCCTCTTCAGTCATGTTGTGAATGCGTTCCAGCTCCTGTCGCTCGCGTTCGACGGCTTCTCGCTCTTCACGGTCCCTCTTGATGCGTCGTAACTCGCGAAGCTTCCACGTCTCGTAAGCCGTGTCCTCGTCCTCCGTGTCGGTCTGCACAGTCAGGATGCCGGCTTCAAGGTCCTTCTCGTCGTCAACTTCCAGCTCTTTCTTGACTTCGGCTTCAACTATCTAAGTTATCCAAATAAATCATTAATTTAATACAAATTTATATAAATTGATAACAAAATAACGCTTTCTTTGCTGCTTTTACTTTCAAAGTTTGTCGACGCCGCTCCTCTGCGAGTTTCTTGGCCTCGATTTCCATCTGTCGCTGCTTCTGCTGCTCCTTCTCCTTCTCAGCTATGGTGAGGCGGTCCCTTTTGCGGACAAAGACGGGTTTCAGTCGCTCGGTGACATCTTCTTCCGAGTCTAGAGAAAAATAAAACTTTGCTTCGAATCACATGTTAATCTCAATCTTGCGGGCAAAAAGGATTTACCTGTGTATTCCTCATACTCAGACTCTTCTTCTTCCTCTTCTTCCTCTGGCATTTTTTCCTCTTCTCGAGCCAGCAGCTCCTAATTAATTTTAATATTGAATTATTCGTAAACTTTCTACTTTAAATGATCAAATTCTGTTTTAACACTGAGCTTAGATAGCAAATATACTTCTTGCTGCTGTCGTAACATGGCCTTCTGTCTGGCAATCTCTCGTCGTCTTTGAATTTCATCCTCATTGACCTCTTCCTCTTCTTCCTCCTCCTCAGGCTGTCGCCTCAGCCTGACGTTTCCGAGCTCCTCGACAGGTACCTCTTCGTCACTCTCTTCTTCTTCCTCCTCCTCCTGGTATCTCCTGTGGCGCGCGCGTCTCGCTTCCAATTCGTTGTCATCATCTTCATCCTGCTGTTGAAGTCTTCGCAGACGCCTGTCGTTGTAGTCGTCTAGCGGAACTTGCGGACCGACGGGAGATTCTTCCCGCTCAAAATCAGGACTCTCACTGCGGGACTCACGGCGTTCCCGGCCCTGCAGAGATCGTTTCTGGCGAATAAAATCCTCGTCCTCGCTTTCCTCTGACGATGAATATTGAGCGGCGTATTCGGGTTTCTTGCCAGGAATATAACGTGTCACTTTGACTTTCTGCATGGATATTTGCCCCTTCTCATTGCGCACGGGCACGGCTCCCGCAGTGGATTGGATGGGAACAAACTTGGACATTTTTCAAGCTATTATTTTTTAAGTTGTAAATCAAATAAATTCAGTTTTTACACCAATATCTCGTAAAGTAATTGAGGAACTCTACAATACAACATAAGCCGCCATATTGGTTTTTGTTTTCAATGGAAGAAACGCCACTATGCGGGAAATTCCTCAAACAGTGTTATGAAATTCTAATTTTTCCTTCCAAATTTCATATCGAATTTCTTATACGCATTCAACATATTTTCAATGGAATATAAATTAATATTTAGCTATTTAATCAAGCGATTTTGAAAAATGAATTTCTAAGTAAATGTGAAACTAAAATCTCAAAACATTTAACGCCTTCAGTTTTATCAGCTTTTTAAATTAATTCATTAAAAAAAACTATTAAGTTTTGTCCCAAATTAATAAAGTTATTCGTACTTGAAATAAATTAACTTCAATTTAAGTTTAAAATTTGCAAACCGTTCCTGGTTTACCGCCAAGCGGTTGTTTCATACACTATATCATCCAAACTTTGACAAGGAAAACAACAAACGAGCTTTCTTCAACTGTCAACATTGCAGGCCGCCTTCCAATTTTATTGACATTCACATAGTCATCGAGCTTTAGTATCGTTTTTTTCTAAAAAAACATAATGGCAAACACGGAAAATCCAAGCGATGTCCTATCAGAAGAAAACAGAGAAGAATCAAACATCGGGGATGATGACAATGACACGGATAAAACTAGTCTCAGTTCAAGCAGGTCTTCGAGCCCTTTACCCCTCGATAACTTAGGTCCCATGTTTCAGGTCAAATTCAACCCGCTGAAGCTGAACCTCGCAAATCCGTGCGTTTTCAACATAGAAGTCCAACGACTCGATGACCCGGAGCTCAAGGGAAAGACGTGGAGCATCGGCCGCACGTATTCGGATTTCGCCAAGTTCGATCAGAGTCTTTCAGAATCTCTCAAATCCAACGGGATTGTTTTCCCACCGCTACCCGAGCAGGCTCACGAGAAAGCTCTACTCTACGACCAAGATGACTACCTGGCGTTCGTCTTGCATCACCAGCTCGAGAAGTAAATGTTTAACGGAAATCAAAGCACGTTCAAATAAGCTTATATATAAATTGACGGCAGAATTATTTCATTATAATCATATTAACAAAAAACACTGTGTGTGCAGATATCTACAGATCGTCTGTTCGCATCATGTCCTCGGGAGTTGTCACCTGCTGGCCGAGTTCCTGTCGACGGCGTACGTCAGCGTTCAGGACCGGGCTGCCCGCAAGGGTTTCTTTGCCAAATTCAGCGAATCTCTGGAAATGCGTAAACAGCCGCCCCAGGCGCACAAGGATCTCGACGACTTCTTCCAACACGAGCGGGACTGGCTCTCGAGCTACTGTGGGCTCGTCAAAGAGACTATAGATTCTTCGGCAGCTGTTATATCTACACAACGAAGTACCGTTATCATTATTTATGTCAATTATTATTTCATTTTCCAAATATTTCAATTTTTTTTATTCATCCTTAAATTTTCACGATTTGTAAAAATGATTTCTAATTTTTTTTTGCAAAAATTTCAGAAATTTCGGGCCAGCTGAAGCACTTGTGCAGCGTCCTGCTGATGAACATATCCTCGGCTGGACGTTACGACTTCCTGAGCAGCCAAGTGCATTCCAGTGCGGCGGAGGGCTTCCTCTCCGTCAAGGTTGTTAATTTTTTCTAAAATGTAAAACTCAGTTCACAGATTCTTATTTGCAAAAAAAATTAATTTCTACGTTCATAATCGAGTTAATTACATAAATATTCTATAATTTTATTAATAAACATGTTAATTGCGACAGGATCTGACGGATGCCCATTTGAACAACCACCTGCACAACCTGTACAGCACGCTGAACTTCTACGGCCGCTACCTGCAGAACGAGCAGGTCATGCTTAACCGCCGCACCAACCTGATGATCGACTATGAGATGGCCAATCGCAATTGGGACAAAGCTAAAACAGTGCGGAAAGAAGAGGTATTCACAAACAAGCATATTCTATATATGTACACATTCTAAGGAATGATAATTGTACAACTTAATGTGAATCGACGACTCCGGAGATTTCATGTTGAAACCCGTTTACTAATCCATGATTCATTACCAATGAATTCAGATTAATCCATAACTTATTATGAAATAAAATGACATATTTTGATGAAGTCAAAATTAGCCCAACGTTTGGGACCCACGGAATCGCAAGATTCCCAAGGTCAACGTCAACGGTAACCGTACAAACAGGTACACTGCCTGATTCTAGTTGGATCAGTATTGTGAACTGATTCCATGGAAATCTGTTGCTAGGGTTCAGGGAACTTGGGACGAACCTGGAGGAAAGGTTACAAATACGGATGCTTGTGTCTGAAGTGAAACCGCTAAATCGGTTAATGACTTTTTTCCCCGTAAAAAAGGCCCCGGGCCATTGATGAAGACATGGGAGAATTGTGTGGCTATTCTGGCGAAATGATTCATTGAAGGGAAACGAAAAATAATGATAACTTAAAAAAAAGGAATTAGAATTAACACATATTACAGCTCAATATTTCTGAATATTACTGATATCTAATAAGTGTAATTTACAGAACACTCATAGATTGTTAGATAAGTAGATATGTAGACAGGTAGATAGATAGATAGATAGATAGATAGATAGATAGATAGATAGATAGATAGATAGATAGATAGATAGATAGATAGATAGATAGGTAGACAGATAGACAGAGACAGACAGACAGAAAGACAGACAGACAGAAAGACAGACAGACAGAAGCACAGACAGACAGAAAGACAGACAGACAGAAAGACAGACAGACAGAAAGACAGATAGACAAAAAGACAGATGAACAGACAGACAGATAGACAAAAAGACAGATGAACAGACAGACAGACAAACAAACAGACAGACAGACAGAAAGACAGATAGGCAGAAAGACAAACAGACAGAAAGACAGACAGACAATAAGACAGACATACAAAAATACAGACATACAGAAAGACAGATTAACAGACAGAAAGACAGATTGGTAGATATGTAGACAGGTAGATATATAGATAGGTACACAGACAGACAGACAGACAGACACACAGACAACAGACAGACAGACAGACAGACAGACAGACAGACAGACAGACAGACAGACAAACAGACAGACAAATAGACAGATAGGTAATTACATTAACCGATAGTTTGGTAAGGACCATAAAATTGAATTGATCTTAATTCCTTCAGGTTGAAATGAAATGAACATGCCAAATATATTACTGCATTTAATCAGTATTCCTAAAAACATTACTACTATTATATCAAATTAATTAAATATTACATAACTGATAGTTTATGCTAATCAACGGGTTACACGAGCTCTTTCTTTTCGGCAAATATTGATACATTTAATTGGATTTAAATCGATGTGTAGTTGGCTACTTACCGTAGCAGGAACCCTTGCTTATTAAATATACATCAGATTAATGTAATTAGATTCAGTCAATTGTGAAAGAGCTGAAACGAGAGTCAGAGTACCTCATTCAACAGTCATCTAAGATTTCTATAGGTTGGATTCTAGATACGTTATTCAAACCATCGATTCAAAATGACGCTAACCTGATATATTACAGAATACATAACTAATACAGATAATGATAGATTATTGCAAGTAATTAAACTTTAATATAAATGACGTAGTATTATTTAATAATATGAATCACACTAACAGAATTACCCAATTAAAATCGACTAAGTTCACATGATTGGCTACGGCAGCACCATATGCTAGTCTCTTAAAGCAGATAAACTAACGGTTCGTTCTTCTTTTTTCCCCTTTTGTAAAAGCGCCAGCTGTTGGTATCTCGAATTTATTTTATTTCCTATTGGATGGAGTTGCCGGCAAGGTGATTGTCCGCACGGTCGTCCGTTTACATAGGGCATCTCTTGATGTGGCTGTTGGAAAGAGACGGAATATGTCCCGTGTGAGGTGATTTCCAGCGAGAGTTTCTCGAGTCCTGTTACTTTCGCCTGAAAATTTGTCTGCATCTGTGAACCTTGTAATCGAGGGGATGAATCACAGTTTCCCTGTATCAATTTTGTCGACTGTTTTTCTCCTCGACTTAATATGTGTTGAATGTCGACAACTTTTTAAGTCGTTCCATGTATCTTAATTTTTATACTTGCCTATAAGGTATTGATTAAAAAATCGGGAAATTATCCGATTGGTGCATCCGTGTTTGAAATTGGCCAGTGATTATAATATTTATTTTAAGGTCAAAATTAAAAAGTTAACCACAGTATTATAAACAGTAAAACAGAGATTTTTATTTTCTCCAAAATGTCCGACAATTCAATTATTATTAAATCGGGGAAATGATTCGATTGGTTCTTCCGTGTTTGGTTGGTTTGAAATTGGCCAATGGCTGAAGCTGGTTAGGTTTAATTAACAATATTGGGTGAAGTAATTTACGAGAAATTCAATCTTCGAAATGTTCGTTATATTTTCTGTCTTAAGTTATTCTTAATTATTCGTCTTATTGTTAATTGAACATTGCTGGAAAAATAATAACGAATTTCAATGAGTTAATTTTGATGAATTAATTAGGTCGTTTTGTATTAACGAGTCGTAGAAATCGGCTTTGATAACTGAGAAAAATTAGTTTTATAAAATCGATGGAAAATTTTGCCGTTAATTGTAAAATTGCTCCGACAAATAACTGTTTTAGATTTTTTTTTAAATAAATGTCATTAACACAACACGTAAAGAATTTTTTCCTCGCTGGTCCAACGCATCATTGACCGCGTGTCCACGTGTGTGTGAAGATAGATAGTTAGCTAGCTAGCTAGCTAGACTGAGATATAGATGGATAGAAAAAAAAGGTTCTCAGAGGCTTGTGTTTATCTCTCTCCTACTCTTCCCGTTGGATTTGACTCGAGGCGAAATCACTGGCCACTTCCGCACAAGAAAAAATTCCAAGTCGTTTGAGACACTGGCTTCAGTTTCTTTGTGGACAGCAATGTGTTAACAGTCTCTGAAAACCACAAATATTAAATTTTTTTAAAGAAATGTTAAAATACTATTGGCTGTTATTCATCATCCTGGTTCGGATTGGCCAGGGATCAGCCAATCCTGTGAGCGGGATTAAAGTGGATCCTTCGGGAAGCTCTTACATCATCAATCCGGAACCGGAATCATCTCGGGAGAACTTTCAACGACCCGCAAGACCGACTGAAAACGGCCCTAAACGTAAGACAACAGCGCCGGATGCAACTACTACGACCTGGGTCCTGGAATCCTTGTTAAAGGATCTCAACTCGCAATTACCGCTGGATGCCCGCGATGAAATCACCATCGAGGATGTTACTGGAGAAGTGCATGGCGATGGAGAACCTCTGAAACTTACACCGGGGACGAGTAGCACTACCAGTAGCCCTGCCGTATCGTCGACGACGATGGACCGGATCCTGAACCGTTTGAAAAGCGGCCCGCCGTCTTCAAATCCCGCGGGAATTTTAACTTTTCAAAAGAATGTGCCAACCAACCAGGTGAAGCTACCCGAATTTGTTATCCGATTCGGTGAAGATAAATCGACTACGGCGAAACCGGTGATGTCGACGACCAAACTGAGTTTGATGGATATCATCGCTGACGTCACCAGCGATCTGCTGATGAGTAAACCGGCACCGGGAAGGAAGCAAGAGCCCGCGAAAAGCAGTTTGATCCGCAGGATTCTTCCACCTCAAGCGGGTGGTGAAACGGAGAATCCGGTTTCATCTCGTCCGAAGGCGAGGAATCCTGTGAAAGATTCTGATAGTGAAATTACTGGTGATTCTAGACAACCTGTGAGTGATGTTACCGGTTCAGGACCGGATAAAAGACGGGATCCTCCGAAACAGAGTTTGCTTGGCAGGATTCTTTCACCTCAGTTAACCAATCAGAGACGGAATCCCGTGCAGCGTCCCGAGGGTAATGCAAATATAAACGATCCTACAGGGAATCCTAGCAGTGACGTCATTGATAGATCTGGACCAATGAGAGGTCAAATGGCCAATCAGAATTACGATCCTCCTGTGCGTCAACAAGGAAATGCCAATCCCGTGTTGAATTCCCGCAGTGATGACGTCACTAGAAGCTATGGACCAATGAGAAGCCAGGATCCTTCGAGAAATAATCCAGTTGGTAGGAATCCTTCCGCTCAGCTGACAAATCAAAACTATGATCCCTCATTACGTTACCAGGGAACCTATAATCCTCTATCGGTTCCCAATAACGGACCAATCAGAAGGCAGGATCCCTCCAGGAACAGTATGATTGGTCGGATCCTTCCACCTCAGTTAACCAATGACAACTACGATCACCTCTTGCGTCAGCAAGTAACCAGCAATCCGTTGAAAGAAACGGAGCTAATCACCGCACCGGATTCCAATGTCTTCAACCTGGTCGTTACTTCGAGTCTGTCCGGCAGTAACAACAATAAACCGCCGGTTGACCAGCGGAGAATCATTCCTCTATCCAGCAACAGAAACACGGAACCTGTACATCAGACCAGGAACCAGGGATCCTTACCGAGGGAACCTCAAAATGTCGATCCATGGACTCCTTTACTGAATCAACGGGTCCCCCCGAGTGCAGAACACGAAGGAGATAGCGATGTTCTCTATAGCGACGAAGACATGGACTTTGACGGGGTGGGTGCCGTCCTACCCGGGATGGGGACCAACTCAGTCCGGCGGTCAGGATCCCTGTCTCCGGACTACGATACCGACGAAGATCCCGAGGTATCCTGGAGTACCACCGAGGTCCCCTTACCACCTAGACTGGTCAGACTGAAACCCAACCCCTCAACAGCGAGTGAAGACTACCTTAACAACTCAACACCGAAGAAGATCAAGCACAAGGAAGCCATCTCCGGCGAGAGTCTCACCTACGTTCTTCTGGGTACCCTTGGCGGGATCACTCTGGTCTTCTTCTGCGTTGTCGGGCTGATCGTTAGATGTCGCCAGCGTCGGTTCCGCCTCAAGGTGTTTCAGGATTTCCTCACCAGAGGGCTGGGCACCCGCATCGCTAGAACCAAAGAGGATATGGAGAGCAACATTAGCAGCATCGATTCGCTGGAGACACCCAAACAGCAGGACGTGGGGGAGATGCAGGAGGTGTCCACCCATAAGCTGGGTTCCTGGTTCAACGGTCGACAGCCGAGTTTACGCAGCAGCAGCACCCGCGAGAAAAGCTGCGGCGAGATGGCGCTGCCGTCGAGCACCCGGTCGAGTCTCCGGGTGACACGCGCCTACTTTACCGACGGGAGGAGCGGATCCACGCGGGATCTTCTCACCCAGCAGGATTCGGAATGCTCGCAGTACGACTCGCCGCAGACCCCGAGGGCCGTCGCCGAGGGTGCGGATGACGTTCCGCCGGAATTGCCGCCCAAGCGGAGGCCGAAAACTCCGGTCGTTGAGACGAGGAATCTGAGAGCGCCCAGTCCCATGGATTTCGGGGAAGATTCGACGAGTTCCTACCGTTCGTCGAGCTCGTGTAGCCGTGAAGATGAACGGCTTTAGAAATACTGAAACTCAGTTGCTAATTTTTTAATAAATACTTGCAATGTACACATACAGCGTCAATAATTAGATATCGATGGATATTGTTGCTAATTATCGATAACTTGGCAATTATTAGTTGATTTCAGTAATTTATTTCATAGTCTTGCAAAATTTCGATACTTTAACGGAACTAACAATCACTTTATTAATCACTTTATCGATACTCCTGTCAAGATCGATATCTCGGCAATTATAATCCGAAAAACTAATTAGAATTAGTAATTTACTGACCATATTGTTAAGTATCGATACTTTAGGACAATACCGCCCCACAATTTATCGATACGTCCGTCAGTATCGATATAAGTATCAGTAACGAGTATCGATCGCTCCTTGATCTAACAACGAAATCGACTTCTGAATTATCAATATTTCGGTAACTATCGATGCATTTGCTAGGTAATCGATCTTACTGCGAATAGCAACGCGTTTTATTAGTCACTAACCTCAACAGTAATATGAATAATCGATTAATTTTTCCAGATGAAATCCACTTCATTAAAAATAATTTGATATTAGTTAACTTAACCAATTCGGCTATAAAACTTGTGTCTTCAAAATGGTTGTACAGTTGTGATATTGAACGTCTAATATGTGCTATCCACTTATCATTTTTGTTAATTTGATTCTTAATTTTAGTGCTGCGTGGTAATGTGGTTTTACTGGTGTTTCTCTGTGGGTTTGTTTGACGCTGTTTGCTTATTTGGGCGTGTGCGGAGTGAAACAACCGGGCGCTGTGTCACTCAGGTGACGGTATCTGCACTGGCGCAATCGTCTATCAGCTCTAAATCCGTCCCTATGTGTCATGTTTCTTATTGAACTTGAACTGGAAATACATTAACTTTAACTCTATCAAACTCGTATTTAATTGGGAAATAATTGTAAAGGAATTAGCTCTGAGTTATCGGCGCCCCCATAAAGTGGTCAAATGTTGATTGCCTCGAATATATAAATTTATATTGAAATTGATTTAGTTTTTATTGTACTATTATTTTATATTATTATTTACAAATATATTGATTGGTTTTTGTAGATTCTATTAGAGGCATGTTTGCTTGCTGATTAAAGTTGACTGTAATTAGTATTATTTAATGGTTCTATTTCTGTGTCTGTAGGCCGAGGTGACTAAGAAGGAAGCCGAGCAGGCCTTCGAGGACTGTTCCGAGACGGCGCGTCACGAGGTACATAATATTTGAATGTATTTTAATTTATATTAATTTACTGTATAATGTTAAACTTAATCACACTTCAGTTACATGCTGGGACGACAGATGTATTTTGAATATTCTTAATTAATTATTATAATCGTATGTGATGTTCGAACCCAGTCGAATTAATTATTCGCAAAATTATTAAACAATTTGGAATATCTCCTGAATTTTTAAACTTAACGATTGCATTAACATTCGTACTGAAATAACACTGATGAAAAATAATTATTTCATAGTCTGTACTGTGTTGAATGTAATCACAGTCTCATTCCAATAGTTAAATCATAAATTCAATTGTTATCTCATTATAACGCTGAACTATTAAAATGATATTATATAATCGTAATAAACTAATATGTCGCAATTAAGTCTGCCCTCTAATTGGTATTAAATAAAATATTTTTACGAATAATTTAATTACGAATTTGCAAATTTTCCTAAAATTGATGATTGGATTCATATTTTGAATTGCATAAAACACAAATTACAGATTCGCCTGTTTCACAAGCAACGGGTACTGGACATGAAGCAGGCCCTGGTGGTGCTGGCCCGCAACGAGCTTCAGACTGCCCGCGATCTGAGACAAACATTCCAGCAGACGGTGAACAAAATTCGCGAAATCTCGTGCTAAACATCCTCCTCCAAGCCCGAGAATCATCCATTGTCAAACAAAACTTAAAATTTCTGCAAAACGTAAATTATAATCAAATTGGAAGCGGCTTAATTACTGAACTTTGAAAAAGTAGTTAAACTGATTCCAAGTCATTGTAAAATTTCCCGCTTTATTTGGCTGGTTCACCGTCTTTGCCGCTACAGGTAAACACACGAGACGAGAATAAAATTCTAAAATTAGAAAAAAATTCGCTGATCCACATAGCTGCTAAAGGCAAACCAATCAGGAAAGCTTTTCCAAGTCACGTGACTCGTATCCTGAAAGCCAGTACTTCCACTCGGGTTATCTTTTCTATGGTCACTCGAACAGTGGAAACACTTCAGATCAGAGTTATCCACAAAGTTGATAGGAAGAGAAGTTGGCAGTCGATTAGCAAGTGCAGTCCGGTGAGCAGCGCGCAGATACACAGACACGCGGATTGACGATGCCCAACGCCTGGAAGGCACTGTTCCAGTCATGTACCGTCCAGGACCTGGAGGAAGTCCTGAAACCGGCTGGAGAAGGTCTCAGCTATCAACTGTCCAGCGATCACTTTAATGAAGTCTATCCTGGAATCTTGCTGGGAGATGCGTAAGACTGATTTCGTATTCATAATATTTCGTATTAATTTTTATTATAGTCAATTACGTTACTATGTGGATATTATTGTCTGTGTTTAAACGTATGGAATTGTAGAAAGGAATTTTGATGTTAAACGATTATTATTATTGTATTTTTGTAGTTATATGGTAGTCGAGTATGGAGATGATGTAAGTTTAGGAAGTAATGTAAATATTAAGTTAATAACTTGATGGGTTATTTTTCTGGGAAAAAAAGGTCGTATTTGTGGATTAGTTTCACACAGAGATGATTTCAAATAGGGTAGATAGAACAGATAGGTAGATAGGTAGATGGATAGATAGATAGATAAATAGAAAGTTAGATAGTTAGATAAATAGATTTATATAGATAGGTAGGTAGGTAGATAGGTAGGTAGGTAGATAGGTAGGTAGGTAGATAGGTAGATAGATAGATAAATAGATAGATAGATATAGGTAGGTAGGTAGGTAGGTCGGTCGGTAGGAAAGCAGCTAGGTAGATAGATAGATAGATAGACAGATAGATAGATAAGTACATAGTTAGATAGTTGGATAGCTGAACTGATAGATCGATGGATGGATAGACAGACAGTTAGATAGACAAATAGATAGACAGATAAATAGATAGATAGATATGTATTATTTAATGTTAATATTATATGTATGTAATAGTTTGAATTATGAATTATCCTTTGGTTTATCGTAAGGACGTTATTATTTGCAGACAGGGTCTGATTCCGGGTTTAGAGATGAAACTTGAAGTTCTGCTGAACTTACTCTGTTCGAGTGACCTTTGACCTGTTTCTTTGTGTACCGCCGCAGCGTAATTGTATGCTTAAATGTAAAATTATTAAAATTATATAATATAAAATAAATAAAAATATTATTATAATATTTTTTTTACAAATTAGGAAAACATATTTATCATTTCGACTAATGAATCGCCAACTAATTGTCATGTCTGACCGACAGCACAGTCTTTACCGAAATGTCAACTATTTGGCAAACTTTCCCTTGTGACTGGAAAGTTTACATCAACTTAAAAAAACCAGCTGTCATTGATAGTTAGTGATAGTTAGTTACATAGATAGATAGATAGATAGATAGATAGATAGACAGGTAGATGGGTAGATAGATAGATATATAGATAGACAGATAGATGGATAAACAGACAGATAATAGATACAGATATAGATATAGACAGACGGATAGATAGATAGGTAGATAGGCAGATAGATAGGTAGACAGATAGATGGATAGATAGATAGACAGATAGACAGGTAGATAGATAGGTAGATAGATAGAACTTATAAACTTAAAAAAACACCCAACAGAAATTCTGAAAACATCACCCGCCTGACATCATCAGCTTATCCCGAGACGTATCAGTATAATGATGTCAACCCGTCATAAAACGTTTCAAATTCCAAATCTCCGAAACATAAAATAATAACAGATTAGACTTTAAACCCTGATCATTATCAAAAAGTTTGGCCTTCATCTGACATTCACTCGTACACAACTTAAATTGATCAACTTGATAGATACAGTAAATTATAAATATTGTAAAACGGTTATTAATCGTACAATTATTAACATTTTAATCATACGGATAACGGTTAAAAAATTAAATATGAAATCGCACTCGTATCGTTCATTATCAATTATACTTAACTGAATTAGATGATTATATTGTTATTTTTTTGTAATGAGTCAATTTCTTGTTGTACGACAGAGTGACGGCACTGAACCGGGAGCGTCTGCTGAGCTTAGGTGTGACGCACGTGGTGAACGCAGCGCAGGCGCCGAGTTTATCGCAAGCCGCTGTTGCAGCACCGCAACAGGAAGGCACCTTCTGCAACTGGGGCGTTTGCGGCGGTTTCATCAGGACGTCTGACGTAATTTCCACATTCCTTTTCGAATCTGTAACAAATGGAGGGGGGGCATTCTATGCGTTTACAGCTGTCCGCCATCTTGGCGGTCTGGCGATCAGCTAATCGTACTGGTCCCATGCTAAAATGGGGACATTTCCCGGGACAGGGACAGCTAGACAGACAGATCGATAAATGGATGGGTGAATAGTTAGATCGGTTAACAGACAGACAAACAGACAGAAAGACAGACGGATTCGTTCATAGATTGACAAACAGTATAGACAGGTAGGTAGACGGATCATAGATAGGTAAATAGATAAGTGGATATACAGACAGATAGATACGTGGATACTTCGACAGATAGACTGGTTGATTAATAGATGAATGGATAGATGGATAGTTAGATCGGTTTACACAGAGACAGACAGACAGACAGAAAGACAGACGGATACGTTGATAGATAGAGAAGCAGCATAGACGGGTAGGTGGATAGACAGACAGAGGGATAGATAGATAGATAGATAGATAGATAAATGAATGAATGGATGGATGATGGATCTTTAGATCGCTTAACAGTGAGACAGAGAGACAGACGGACATACGAATAGTTGATAGATAGACATACACCAAAGGTAGGTGGGAGATAGATAATAGACAGCTAAAATAGACACGAACAGACAGACCGATAGATAGATGGATAGTTACATAGTTAGATCGGTTAGCAGAGAGACAGACAGACAGACAGACGGATACGTTGATAGATCGACAAACATTATAGACAGGTAAATAAATAAGTGGATAGACAGACCAGTTAAGTAGGTAGATAGACAGACAGACAGACAGAGAGATGGATAAATAGATACCTACATAGAGATAGATATACACTCAAACATTCAGACAACTTAAAATTGAAATTCAGTTATGAAAATACGGACTAGAAAGGAACGGAATACCTAATCTGATTCCAATGATTCCTCCTCCTACTCTCTTTCTCTTTGCTTTTATCTGTTTCTAAGACATGTTACATTCTTATCAATTCAGTTGTTCAGTTTCCAACTCTTAATCGACATCTTGACTGTCTGTTGAAGATGCAGGTGTACTACAAAGACAGCGGCATCAAGTTCATGGGCATACCCGCCACGGACACATCGGATTTTCAGCTGTTCCCTTATTTTTACGAGGCTGCTGACTTTATCCAAACGGCCTTAAACTCCAAAGGTAATTCAGTAAATGTAAAGGAATATTAAAGTTATGAATTATATAGATTAATTGTATATGATGTATTCTGGATGTAGGCTATATAGTTAGGTTTTGTGTACATTCTAATATTTCCTAATTAATCAACTGTTAATTGATAGGTGATTAGCACAAGCACTTGATGAACTACCGATGAAGCGTGAGTTTGAATGATGAGGAGAGGATTGTAGTTACAGAACGGGCCGATAGGTGGCGTTTCATCGGTAGCAACAGGGTAGAGGTTATCGGAAAATCGGGAAACTTAGAAGAAATATCTATCTATCTATCTATCTATCTATCTATTTATCTATCTATCCATCAACATATCTGTATATCTTTCTATCTCTCTTTCTATCTATCCATCTATCCTATCAATCCATCTATCTATCCATCTATCCATCCACCTATCCATCTACCTATCCATCTATCTATCTATCTATCTATCTATCTATCTACCTATCTATCTATCTGCCTGTCTGTCTACCTGTCTACCTATCTATCTATATCCATCTATCTGTCTATCTATCTATGTATCTATCTATGTATCTATCTATGTATTTATATATCCTTGTTTACCGTATTGTACTAAAATATCATCAATGATCGTTAATGGAACACTTCTCTAATTTAACAAGTACACGTACCAAATTTGTTCATTAATAATTATTAAAGGGACTAAATCACATATTAAACACAAGTCAGTATGATTTTAAAAAAATGCGAAATACATGTCAATTCATACTTGATGTTGTTGATACTTTTAAAGGTAAAGTTCTGGTGCACTGTCTTGCCGGAGTGAGTCGGTCAGCGTCAGTGGTGATCGCCTTTCTCATGATCCAGCGAAACATGACCGTTGTGGAAGCCGTCAAGCACGTCAGGTTGGTAACTAGAGCTCAACCATATTGAAAATAAACACGATACTTTTTATTCGGTTACAACGTGACACGCATGGAATTTTAGAACTTTGGAATTCTTCCGTGGAACTCTGTTGGAATCCAGCGCGCGGCAGGAACGAAAATGACTCGGAATTCGCTTAGAATCGATACTGTTAATTGATACTGATGTTAACTTTAATTTAATAATGATTATGTGAAAAAGGGCGATGGTAATGTAATAATGGATTGTAATAACCTTAACTTGTGTTATTCTTATAGGGAGAGACGCTGCATTCGACCGAACCAGGGATTTCTCCGCCAGCTCTGTGATTTAAACGAACAACTTCGATGTACCAGAACTTCAAATTGATTAGCTTTTAATTTAGATCCATGTTGCGACATCCATGCTACCATTTGTGTGTGCTGATTCCGCGTAAAAACTGAACCTGCCATTACACTCCCGCTAATGCCCAAGTGAATTTAAAACATACAGGGTTATAGAAATTTGACAATTTTCAACTAACGTCAGTTTGGTTTGAATTTAGTTGTAAAGAAATTTAATCGTTATATTTGGGGAAACAGGTTGAATTCTGCATTTGTTAAGTTAAGAATAACATGAATGCGATTGTGCTTTAGTATGAACACTAGTGATTTACGGTTCACTACTGGGTGCTAGTGGGCCTCTATGGCGAAAGTGAGTTGCGTGCCACTAGTGCTGCGTAGTAGGATTATATAAGCCATGTGAGTGTAGAACACCCTAGCGGCAAATTTGGGAAACACATGCTGTTATCGGATTTGAAAAGGTAATTTATAACGGTAAAATAATATTATTTACAATTTCACGGAATGAGAAAGAAATACTGAAACATTTATAGCATTGTAACTGGTATGGAAATCATTTTAATGCTGAAGCATAAAATATCCGCATTTTAAGGTCACCGACCTACTTTTGTGGCTTTTGGTTTGGATCTCAGCTGATCCGACGTACACAAACAAAGAAAGCACGACTGGCTTCGACTTGCACACAAAAACGTCCTGCGCACAACTTTCCAGTGGCGCAGTACATTATTTAAGGAAATTCTGGCTTTTTAAAAGGGTATTTTCGAGACGCAGTAACTTGAAAAGTTGCGCGTCGTCAAGCCAAAGAGACGGGTTTTCAGTTTAGTTGAAAAATATCAAGTGATTTTTGTATTTTCACGAAATATCGGTCGCCTTTTCACCTTTCCTTTGTTGTTCTTGTTGCTGGGGTCCCTTGTTTAATCAGCTGTAATCAAGCTACAGTCACCAGGGCAATGTCGCAAAAAACTTTCAAAGAAAGACGCACGTTTGGTGAGTCATACCCGCGGAAGACCGTTGTCACCGGCTTGTTTTACTTACTTTTGACATTTTTTAACTCTTATTTTACATTTTCAGGTCAACGTGCGAAGGATGCAGAAATGATTAGAGAAGTCCATTCCAACAAGGTGCCTGTGATAATCGAACGCTACGCCAGCGAGAAGAATCTGCCGCTGCTCGACAAGACCAAATTCCTTGTCCCCGACCACGTCACCGTCGCTGAACTCATAAAGATCATGAGGTAGTCGAATTATGCCCGAGTCTGAGTGAGCTTTTTGTTAATGCTAAACTCGGGTTATTAGACGTCGCATGGAACTGAATCCCAACCAGGCGTTCTTCCTGCTCGTCAACCAGCACAGCATGGCTAGTATCACGATGACCATGTCGGAACTGTACCAGCGCGAGAAGGACGAGGATGGGTTCCTTTACATCATCTATGCCTCTCAGGAGACCTTCGGTTAACTTCACGACGATTCGAACGCCGGAGATGGACGGAACCGTTTTTAGTTTTCTTTTGTAAATACATAACGCAGGAAAAAAAAATCCGTGAAAATCGTAATGTACAGCGGTCAAGATTTCACTCGGTAAACACTTTATTACTTGTCAACTCGCAACGTTAATCCTTTTTCCTTTTTTCGGTACTCTCAACTCGTAGAAGCAAGTTACTACAGCGATGTGTTTCGTGCTATAGTTGACAGCGGGAAGTAGTTAGAATCGGTGTACGTGTATTCTAATTGTGCACGGTATATTTTGAACGGGGGAGATGCTCTGCATTTGTTATCCGTAAGCGTGTTTATACGTTGAAATACAAGTTAACAAGAATCGATTTATTTTTTCATTTTCTTTATTCGTGACTTGTTTACGTGCGCCAATATGGAAATGTGGCAACGTGCGCCGGATGTATACAGACGCCACGTTTTGTTTGTTGACTCGTTCTGTGTGCAATGGTTATTTATTACTAGCGGCTCATTAGGGCATAATTCTTGCCAGCTTTGTGTAATTTCGTGCTTTTTACATTGATTTATTATTACGCTAACTGGGTGGCGTGTCGTGTGCGTGCGACCTCGTTAGCTATTCAAGAAATATGGACTCTCCGTCGTGGCGTTTTTGTTCTGTTTTATCAAAAGCAGCAAACCTACGAAAAATCATATACATTTGCATAAAGAAACATCTATTAGTTGGGCAGTTCTCTGCAAATACTGTTAAAACCGATACGACAACATAATATTCATTAGCTGTAATGATAATGAACCAATTTTAAGTGGTGAATAAGGTAATTATGAGCAAGTGGATAGATGAATAACTCAGAGGATGGCTGGATCATCAGCTGGTAAACAGACAGACAGTATAGATAGAAAGTTAGGCTGATAGAGAGATAAACAAGTTACCAGATGGATAGATACATCGATAGATAAAGACAGACACATATCTGGATATAGATAGGTAGATAAGATATGCTAGTTACTGGATAGACGGATGGATACATCGATATAGATAGACATATGTGAATACAGATAGGTGGATAGATAGATAGATAGACAGATAAATAAGTGACAGGCAGTATAGACAGAAAGGTAGCCAGATAAAAATGAGCAGACAGGTAGACACAGGATCTAGTTAAACACACACATAGATGGATATAGATAGTCGATAGATAGACAGAAGGATACTTAGTCTGGGTGATAGATAGATAGTAATAGTACAGGCAGATAGATAGAGACAGAACAGACGGGTAGATAGAGAGATAGATGAAATAGGGCGGACCCAATAGGATGCATATGCGTGGATGGATAGATAACCAAGAGACAATGTGACAGAGAGGTAACCGGGTAGAAATTAGGTAATTAGTAAGACTGTGTGACTGCAGATCTAGGTAGGTGGGTTATAGGTAGCAGTGGCGTGCCAAGGGGAGGGCAAAGTGGGGCAGCTGCCCAGGGCCCAGGTCGAGCTAGGGGCCCATTTTTGCTGTCCGAGGGGCCCAGAAAGGCCTCTAGCTGGGCCTTCAACTCCCAAGAATTAGGGATTTTGCCCAGGGCCCCAAAGTCCCTCGGCACGCCACTGATAGGTAGGTAGGAGGTAGATGCATGAATAGATACATAAATCGTCAGATAGATAGACGTACATATAGCTTAATAGCATGGAGATAGACAGATAGCTGATAGGTAGTTTTCCATATTCTGTTATGCCATTGGTTTATTCAATTTCCTGCTCTCTTTCGAGGCCCCGTGTGTTGATAAAATAACTCCCTCTTTCACTGTCCTGTCTAAATTGAATTCGGGACAATAAAACTGATTAGCCGCAATGTTTATAGTTTCGATTGTTTTTCAAGTTTGTGTGCGCGGAGCGCAGCTTTCCGTTTATAGGTAGCCCGTATAGTTGCACGTGTTCAACCTCCTGTTGATTTCACGGGAAACGCGGCCATGATGCCAATTGGCGATTGAATAAAAATTAACAATAAAAATAGATATCAACATTGCAGTGCAAAGGGAGAATCTCTTTTTGTTTAAATAAAAAAACCTGATTTATCAGTAGGGCGAAAAACGATGACTGGATATTGAAATGGAGAAAAATAAACACAAATTGAATGCATTGAATTCGGCGCTGGGTATCACTTCCTACTGTGATTGTGACACGCAACACTCTCCAGGGTGAAAACTATATAAGATAAAAGGAGAAACCTATGTTTTCTTAAAGAAAAATTTGAAATTGGCTCTTTATTGTTTAATCACATTTAAAATAATTCGTTTCACACAAAAGGAATACTGAAAAAATAGGCTACGTGAAAACTATACTTTTCAGGACGCTGAATGATCACGTGACTTGGCTTTTTTATCATAGTTAACCGTGATGTGATTAGTGAGTAGCTAAATCCACATTTGGGATTAATGTAACTTGAAATGATTGGTATTCTTATGATAGGGTCATTGAATTGATTATCATGGCTTACGACGGGCTTCATAGTTTCGATAGATAGATGGATCGGCAGACAGACAGAAAGACAGACAGACAGAAAGATAGATAGACAAACAGATTGAATAATAAGTAGATAGAGAGATGGATATGCAGATAGACAGATGGTTAGAAAGATGTATGGAGAAATTGATAGACGGTAGATAGGCAGACAGACAGATAGACAGGTAAATAGTTAGATAGAAAGATAGATAGTTGGATAGACAGATAGACAGATAGATAAATAGATACACAGATAGTTAGATACCCAGACGGATGGTTTGGATGGATGGATATACGGGCATATTGGTAGATGGATGGATAGGTAGATACGTAGAAAAGTAGATAGGTAGATATATAGACAGATAGATAGACAAGTAGGTAGGTAGATAAGTCTAGTAAGAGATATAGGTAAATGGCTAGATAGATAGCTAAATAGTAGCTAGCTAGCTAGCTAGAAAGACAGATAGATGGATAGATAGATTGATAGTAAGACAAATGATTGAATATAGACACACACACGACTCAACAAACTGTCATTCGCAACGACTTAAGCATTTTTTCCCAAGAGAATATTTTAATTTGTAAAATGCAAGAACAAATTCAGTGGAAATTTAATTGACCACGTTGGTTTTTTTACGACTGCGAAGCAGGTGAGACAATAGAACATCCGAACAAACGAGAAATCTCAAACGAACAAGAAATAAATACAGTAAAAAAATAAAGTAACTTACGACTTATATAAATCATGTGTCTCGCATGAAATATTAAAGCACGCGAGTTTTTTAAATAAAAAAATATTCCTTACACCCGAAGGTTTTAAAAGAGTTTCTATTCCAATTCTAGAAATTCGAGTTTCTTTAAAACCGACAGGTAAGTTTCAATTACAATAAACTATATAAACTGGAATTTGTATAGGTTTCAACATCATAAGATGAGCTAATGAATTCATTGTTATGCTAGAGTTTTAAATTTAATCAGATGTTGTTAATTTTTACAGCTCCTTTTTTTATTGCTGACGACGACCAACAGCGGTTTTAATTTATGGCCTAATATAATTATTTATTGGTATTGCCAATATAGAACCCCACCCCCTATGTAGATGATTGTTATTAAACGTTATTGCTAACTACTTAATTTTTTCTCCTTAGTTTTCGCCGTAATTTGGAGTCCTCAAAAAATAATAAAATTTAATTAGCAGTTTGGTAGGTAGATAGATTGGTAGATAGACAGATAGGTCGATATGGGGAGATATATAAACAGGTAGAGAGAACGCCCTCTTAAGTTGGTAGAGACAGACAGAGAGGCGGAACGATAGATAGATAGATAGGTAGGATAGGTAGGATAGATAGGATAGATAGACATACATAGATAAGTAGATAGGATAGATAGATAGATAGCTAGATAGATAGGTCGATATGGGTAGATACATAGATAGTTAGAGAGAACGCCCTCTTAAGTTAGTAGAGAGACAGAGAATGATAGGATATATAGATAGATGGATAGATGGATAGATAGATAGGTCGATATGGGTAGATACATAGATGGATAGAGAGAACGCCCTCTAGAGTTAGTAGAGAGACAGAGAACGTTAGATATATAGATAGATGGATAGAGAGATAGACAGATAGATAGGTAGGATAGATAGGATAGATAGACAGACATAGATAAACAGATAGTTAGATAGTTAGAAAGATAGATAGAAATAGACAGACAGATAGATAGATAGATAGACAGATAGGTAGGTAGGATAGATAGGATAGATAGACTGACATAGATAAATAGATAGTTAGATAGATAGATAGATAGATAGGATAGATAGATAGATAGATAGGCAGATAGATAGATAGATCTCAGGCATAAAATATGTTAAAATTGATTTAAAAGAAAGAGCCCGTGATGATTAATTCACAGGTGACAAGTAGAGAGTCGTAGTCATTTTGAGTGCAAGGCCTTGTCACTGGTAAAACGATATAACCGAAATAGCCAGCCTCTTTCGTCCAAAAGGATCGATAAGAGACGACATTCCTGTGTCTCGTGCCAAACATTCCTCAATAGTCGAAACCTGAAATGTATCGATAAATCTGTAGAAAAACTAATACACGGAATAAAAGAGTAAGACTTTAAATGATGAATGAGAATATTTCGATTAATGAATAGGTAGTTGAACAGCTGGAAAGATAGGCAGCGATCTGAAGAGATAGATTGATGTACGAATGGATGCACTGACATTAACTTTAAGTTGGTAAATCAGTAATTGGTTAGATAGATAGATGGTGTAAGAAGTATAGATAGATGTGTAGTTAATTAGATGGAAATAGAGTAGACAGATAATAGATAGATAGATAGCGGATGGTTAGATAGGTGGATAGATAGATAGATAGATGGACAGATAGATAGATAGATAGTTGGGTAGATAGACTGATAGATAGGTAGCCAAATAAGTAGATAGATAGATGGATAGGTAGAAGACAGAAGTAGGTAGATAGATAGACAGGTAGAAAGCCAAATAAGTAGATATATATATATATATATATAGAAATAGGTAGATATAGATAGACAGATGAATAGATACCTAGCTAGATAAATAGACGTATAAACCGGTTGACTGATAGATAGTAGTTAGATAGGGAGACAGGTAGACAGCCAAATAAGTAGATAGATATATAAATAAGTGGAGATAAATAGATAGATAGATAGATGGATAGACGGGTTAGAGAGGTAGACAGACAGGTAGATAGCCAAATAAGTAGATAGGTATATAGATAAGTGGAGATAAATAGATAGATAGATGGTTAGAGGACAAATAAATGGATAGACAGATAGGTAGACAGACAGACAGGCAGATAGATAGATAGATTTAAGAAAAAGATATATAGGTGGACGTATGTAAGACCGTATAAGACAACGTATAACTTTGAAGTGATAGTATACAAGACTGAAATAAGACGGTAGGGAGGGTTGGCAACCAGTCGTGTGGAGATGTTTTATTCGTCCGACACCCCTTTATGAACATTCATAAATCGGTCTGGGCAATTCTCAGGTGGTGCGTTTCTCTACCTGTCCGCACCAATGAAACATGTTGTGGATCAACTGTTAAAACATTCTCCACCAGGTCGCCTCATTATCACACAACAGGCACCTCCAGACTTACAACAAGGGGTTGGCCACTTGTTGAATTCCTCCACACGGCGTATTTACAAATTTAAACAGCCAACATAATTCATAGATATTTTCATATAGTAGAAGATGAATATCTAACACTCAGGAGAGATAGATAGTTGGTAGATAGATATGTATGGATAGTTATAATAAATATTCAGTGTCTACATGGCAATCACATGACAATTTAAAGTCGTTGATGTGTGACCATTTTTTGGGTTATGTATTGGTTCGAGATTGTATGTCGGGTATCGTATTATGGATGATTTGGTATGTGGATATCGAGGTCCTGTTTGTTTATCTATCTATCTATCTAGGTGTTTAATGTATCTATGTAATATGTAATGTATCTTTCTATCTAACTGTCTGTCCGTTAGTCTGTCTATGTACCTATCTAGCTATGTATCTATCTACCTACTTGTCTAGCTATTGACCTATCTGTCTATCTATCTATCTATCTATCTATCTATCTATCTATCTATCTATCTATCTATCTATCAATCTGTCCCCCCATCTATATCTACCAATCTAATCTAGCTATCTAGATATGTATCTCTCTTATTCTATCGGTCCATCAGTCCGTCTATCTACCTTATCTATCTACGTATCTATCTATCTACCTGTCTAGCTATCTACCTAACTGTCTCTCTACCTATCTGTCTATCAATCTGTCCCTCATCTATCTATCTACTTATCTAATCTATCTATCAATCTATCTGTCTATCTATCCATCTAGCTATCTAGATATCTATCTGTTTTATTCTGTCGGTCCATCAATCCGTCTATCTACCTATCTGTCTATGTATCTATCTACCTACTTGTCTATCTACTATCTACCTTTCCGTCTATCAATGTGTCCCTCATCTATCTATCTACTTATCTAATCTATCTATTTATCTATCTGTCTATCTATCTATCTATCTATCTACTTTTCTCATCTGTCTATCTATCCATCTATCTATCTATCTATCTATCTGTATGTCTGTTTGTCTGTCTGTTTGTCCGTCTGTCTATCAGTCTATCTATCCATCCGTCTATATATCCATCTAGCTACCCATCTAACTATCTAGATATCTGCTTGTCTTTCTATCAGTCCACGTATCTATCTATCTACCTGTCTTTCTGTCTCCCTAGTCTATAACAAAAGTAAGAAACTACTGAATCGGAGACGATACGATTGAGTAAATTAAGTGCTTATATCTGTTTCATTTCAGTTGTAAAAATAAACAACTATTTAAGAACACAACTCGATTTGAAGAAGGATTGGCTACAATCTCAAGTTGCCAACCCCTGGATAGCTCGTTATCGGAGTGCTATGGTTGTGGGCAATAAAACTGCCCAGTATTTCTCAATGGCTTTTCATCAGGCCACTGCTTGGGTAATATAAATGTATATCGTTGCCTCTGCTCGCTCTCTCTTTTTAGCTATCTCTCAAGTGCTGCCTATGCAGTCCCACTCGCCTGCTACCTGTGATTCTTATATTACACTGTCCTTTTATATTTAAATTTTTTATATCCGTTTTTCACATGCTTAAAGCAAAAGCGTTCTTTGTATCTAATTCATTATTTTTCGGTTTATAGCATATATAGTGCAGTACAGTTAAAAAGAAGTTGATCGCTTATGGAAGCCAAGTTTTCAAAGATAAAAAAGCCCAAAAATTACTGAATGTAGAACTGGTCGTACTTTATGCACTAGTAAAGTTTCACTGAAATCGGGTCGTTAGTTTCGCCAAAATAAAATCCGAGACTTTTGAGCAAATAGTCTATGGGTTGCATCGGTTGTATTGGTCAAAGTATATTAGATTAAGTTAATTAAGTTAATAGGATCAAAGTTAAGTGAGCATAGGTTTGGATGAGATATCATCACTATGGGTGATTAAGTTAATGGGTTATATAAAGGTAAATAGGTTGATTAGATAGATGGGATTAGAGCATATTGAATAGCAGGGTTGTTTGATACGCCGTTTATCCTGTATATCGATATATCAGCACCTCAAAGAATCGGTTGTTCAAAAAGCTGCATCTCTGTTTCATGGTCATTTAAGAGGAGTGGAAAGAGAGACGTAAGGAGGAGAGTTATAGATGTCCGCTCAGCATGATTATTGAATGAGATCTTGGCCTTTGATTTGGGGGGAAAACAATCATGAATTGTAGATTGGCGCCCCCGACTGAAGAGATATCTTGCCAACAGTAGCCAGCTGGAGCAGAAGCTTCCTACTGTGTGCACTTTGGAAAAAATAAATACCAACTACAAATAAAAATATAGATAAAAGTTCATCGATAATATCAAAATGCCTAAAGAATCGTATTATTGACGTACTGAATATAAGAGTTCAGTATCTGTTGAATAACAGTATGTGACAGACATTGTCAGAATGGAGAGTTAAGAGAATCGTACTGACCTTGTATGATTGTTATTCCTTAACAGGAGGATATATAGCAAAGTTGGAAAACGCGGCTCTGCCGAAGGTGCAGTAAGTTGAGGTGAAGTGAGAGTTGCAGGTGGACTGAAATACGCAGCGTTTGGTTTTAATTGGATGCACTGTACAACGGCAGGAACGATGAAGACATTTGGATTCAGTATAGGCAAAGATATATCTCTCCTTTTTTGTAGACTGCTCCGCGTCTTGGTTATTTACGCCGTAACAGATGTAGATAGCATTAACATCCTTGATCAACACGTGTGGTTTAAATCTCTTTTTTACTACCAGCAGAGGGCCGTATGGACAGCGGTTTTCAGTAGCAAGAAGAAAACAAAAAAACAGCAGGTCTACCAGCAGTTGAACCAGCTCCGGTTTCCAGTCTGGTTGCTTATGGAGGCTGGGACTGCTGGAACTGCGATATTCGCCTGACTGACGGATGGTTGGATGTTGGATGGATGGATCGATTGATAGATGGATAGGTAGACAGATAGATAGATAGACAGATAGATGGATGGTTAGATAGATAGAGAGAAAAAGTGATAGATAGATTGGTAGATAGAAAGATAGGTAGGTAGGTAGGTAGATAGATAGACAGATAGATAGATTTATTGATAGACAGAAAGATATAGACAGTTGGATGGATGGTGAGATAAATAGATAGATAAACTGATAGATTGGTAGATACATAGATAGACAGATAGATATAGACAGTTGGATGGATGGTGAGATAAATAGATAGATAAACTGATAGATTGGTAGATACATAGATAGATAGATAGATCGATAGACGGCAGGAAAACGGTTAGCATCAGGTAGGTCGTTCAGCACAGTCTTTTGACCTGGTGGCTTTTGCACTAAGGTTTCTACAAACATATTATTTATCGACTGAACTTAACGTATAGTAGAGTTCACCGACTTACTTATTTAGTTTTATCAATTAATTATTAATTCAAGTATGAATTTTGAAAAATGTTGGAATCAACCAATTTCAGAACGGATATAGTAGCAGCGCAGTCCTGCTAGGTGTTGGATGGAAAAACATCCAATCAAACAGCCAAACAAAGTAGCAAGCAAGCAAACGAACGAATAAACAAACAAACAAAAACATAACCAAACTAATCAAGTGAGCAAACAGACAAACAATCAATCAAACAAACAAATGAGTAAACAAACCAACAAGCAAACAAGAAAAAATCAATCAAGCAGCCAAACAAAGTAACAAACAAACAAAGAAACGAACAAACAAATAATATAAACAAACAAACGAACAACAGATACTTCCAAACAATCAAACAAAGAAATGAATCAACAAACAAACAAACCAGCAAACAAGCAAAATATCAATCAAGCAGCCAAACAGACAAGCTAATCAATCAAACAAGCAAACACTTGATCAAGCAAGCAAGCAAACATGCAATCAAGCAGCCAAACAAAGTAACAAACAAACAAAGAACCGAACAAACAAACAAATAAACAAACAAACGAAAAACAGATACTTCCAAACAATCAAACAAAAAACAATCAAACAAACAAATGAATAAACAAACAAACCAACCGGCAAACAGGTAAACACTTGATCAAACAAGCAAGCAAACATGCAATCAAGCAGCCAAACGAAGTAACGAACAAACAAAGAAATGAACAAACAAACAAATAACAACAAACGAAAACGAGATACTTCCAAACAACCAATCAAACAATCAAACAACCAAACAAACAAAACAAACACTCGAAACATCTAATAAACCAATCCAACCACGAAGCAACAAACACCACAGTAGCAAATAATCAAAACAGGCTTTTTAGCAAGACGCGGGTCACTACCTACAACAATGAAAAAAGCCAAGCTACATAGAAATCAACAGCAGCAAAATTAATAACTCTACCGATACAATCATCAAACTAACCGAAGGAGGGACCCTCCACCCCCCAAAAAAACAAACCACAGCAAAAAAAAAACACAAAACTTATGCAAATTCTTAATTGAAGTCCAAACAGGAGAGTGAACCCATAATTTGGGTCTGATGATGAGATCACCTTATTTTTTTCGTCTTATTCATTCATTTATTTACTGGATTATTTTTAATTTTTCAACTTTTACCTACTCGACCAAACACAACACGACACGTCAGTCGGATCGAAATAAAAACAGAGGAGAACTGAAAAGGAAAGTCGACTTTTTTTTTCAAAGGGAATAAATAAAAGTTGTATTGAAGCAGATCAAACAGGCAATTAACCTGCTGCTCTGCGCTTCATTTATTCTCTGGCAGTGTCCGTTATTGTCATGTCCGTTGGCCAAGTGCAAGCCATCATAAATAAAAGGCCCACGCTGATTCTGACTCAAAGTGCACAGTCACTCGGCACCAGTTGTTACAAACCCAAATAAGGGTCCGCAACTTTATGGAAAAAGCGGCTAATTTTTAATTTGAAATGGATTTTTTTAAAGTCCAGGGCGAGTCGTTAACCAGAGGTGAGTCATCGCGGTGTGAGTCATGGTCTATAACATTTTAGATGACTCAATGACTCTCACATCGTGTTTGATGATGGATGGATTGTTTTTTGAAATTTTGGAAATTTTTAAAGCCAGGACGAGTCCGTTGCAGAGGTGAGTCATCGCGATGTGAGTCATGGCCTATGACATTATAGATGACTCAATGACTCTCATATCGTGTTTGATTATGGATGGATTTTTTTTTGAAATTTTGGAAATTTTTAAAGCCAGGGCGGAGTCGTTAACCAGAGGTGAGTCATCGCGGTGTGAGTCATGGCCTATGGCAGTATAGATGACTCAATGACTCTCATATCGTGTTGATGATGGATGGATTTTTTTTGAAATTTTTGAAATTTTTAAAGCCAGGGCGAGTCGTTAACCAGAGGTGAGTCATCGTGGTCTGAGTCATGGCCTATGACATTACAGATGACTCAAAGACTCTCATATCGTGTTTGATGATGGATGGATTGTTTTTGGAATTTTGGAAATTTTTAAAGCCGGGGTGAGTCATTGCTAGAGGTGAGTCATCGCGGTGTGAGTCATGAATCAATGGCGGTATATATGACTCGATGACTCTCTGATGATGGGATCGATTTCTTTATTTTTGAAATTTAAAAGCCCAGGGCGAGTTATTGCAGAGGTGAGTCATTGCGGTGTGAGTCATGACTATGATGGTATATATGACTCAATGACTCTTTAAAGTTTTCATATGTATTGTTTGGCGGTTTCTATCACATGACTCAATGACTCCCAATGACTTTAGTATGCTATTTGCTGGTTGCTGTCACGATAACAGGTAAAAGTGTATGAATGATTCAAAAATCTAAAGCTAAATGACTCAATTATCCTTTGACTTATTCACAAATCAATCTGATTCAGTGGCTTGTGAAACCTATTACACACATAGTATTCAATGATTCTCAATGATTCACAAGTTTACAGGTGGATGAATCAATTACCCAATGACTCAGAATTAAATGCAATCATACATAAATCGATCGACTGTGTAATGCGTGATCTAGTGTATTGTACAGCTGAATGACTCAATGATCCACAACAGGAAATATACCGACTTGGTGAAAACTACCTGTTCCTATAACTGAATCCGGACAACAAACTCCGTTATACAGAGTAACTCAATGACTCAGTTATTGAAAAGGCTACATGATTCAACCAATGAATCGTGGTACTCGATCAATATGACTCAAACATTGACTCACTGAGTCAATTATCATAAAATACTTAATTTCACCATCTTTAAATATATTCCAAATGAATAGTTCTAAGTCCAATAAATGACTCAATGACTCAATGACTCAATAATTACAAAATAAAATATCATAATGACCACTTTATAGTATCAAATATATGATTAGTATTTTAAGTTAAAAGGAAACTAACCTGGAGAATTCTGTATACGTCTTTTATCAGAAACATGAAATGTCAATGACTCAATGACTCAATGATTCAATGACTCAACAGTTTTCTAGTAAACTAATTATTCTGAAAACCTTGATTGTGACGAACAGACCCCCGTATCATCGAAACCCAGCAAGCAGTCGACCTGTGGAATCTCGCCCAATGAAATCGGCCAAAGGCTGCTAATGATAACCCGTCCCCTCTTTTGTGTCGAATTCTGCAAACACTGGGGTCCCAAACACCGCAGGAATTTCCATTTACTCCTTCAAAATCCAAACAATGAGCCGCCGCAGCACAATAAATTATACAGAGGCAATTTCACCGGTTGCTTGCTTATCGCGATTAATGGATATTCACCTGCGCCGGCAGCCAATCTAACCACTTTATGATATCAAATATACGATTAGTATTTAAAGTTTAAAGGAATTAACCTGGAGAATTCTGTATGTGTGCCTGATCAGATCAGAAAGATGAAATGTCTATCATTATTTGAAAACGGTGGATTTAAACTAGGGAGGGATGGAATCGTCGACGACCTGCAAGAGGGTCGCCTGCAACCGATTAACCAAATATTTTCCAGTGAATTTGAGAAACTGAAAGAGCAGTTCTGTCTGTAGAGCGTCACGAGGTCAGCAGAGGTCACGTCGGATAATGCGCATGCGCCAGAAGCTATCACGTGTTTCACTGTAACAACGCCTCGGGGCCAAAGCTGCTCAAGATGAATAAATAATAATATAAATAATTTTATTATGTTGAGATTTTAATTACAAGTTGACCTGGTTTGACTTTTTTTTAACTTCGAAAATTTTAAATGCTAATTAAATGGCTAAGTAAAATAGGTTACTTCGTTATTCATTAGTTAAAGAGTATTGTCATAATTAAGTATATGAGTAACTTAATCCGGTGTATAGGGATTACCACATCCCAACCGGCCTCAGAACCCCAGTTTTGTCGGTCTGTCTGTAACTCTATCTATCTATCTATCTATCTATCTATCTATCTATCTATCTATCTATCTATCTATCTATCTATCTATCTATCTATCTATCTATCTATCTATCTATCTATCTATCTATCTATCTATCTATCCATCTATNTATCTGTCTATCTATCTATCTATCTATCTATCTATCTGTCTATCTATCTATCTATCTATCTGTCTGTCTATCTATCTATCTATCTATCTATCTATCTATCTATCTATCCGATAGCCGAAATATATCTATATTGAAGGTAAGAGATTCCATGAGCGTGGCTTCGTGACTTATAAAGAAGTTTTCTTGACATTTTCCATCGATTTAGCCTCATAACCCTTTGATCGTAAATCAGAGCTGCTCGTAAAATTCAAACAAAAAACTGAGAAATTCTTATACAAATAACCTTTTCCCGCAGTTTACTTGACCCCGGCGGGTGACCGTCTTTTTATTTTATTTTTTTTATCTTATTTGTAAACTTCCACTCCACTTGGGGGATATTTTACAGATTTACATTTTTGGTCAAGGACGGATAAACGATGGCTAAAACGTCTTTTCCCACAGGACACATTCATAAAAACTGCACCCCCGCCACCATGTATATATATATTCAATTGTGAAAGACTCGGACTCCCCACTCTAAATTTTACGACTGTATATCTACACCGCATTACAATAACGTTGATGCACACTTTAAGTGTTTGAGGAGGATGTAGAAAAGCAGATATGGCTGATATATTATATATATATATATAGTAATAATATAAAAATAATAACAATATATAGTAATATATACAATGATAATAATTATAATATGATAATTATAATATGATAATTAATGAGATATGGAATCTACCTGTCTACCTATCTATCTATCTATTTATCTATCTATCTATCTATCTATCTGTCTATCTATCTATCTATCTACCTACCTACCTACCTACCTACCTACCTACCTACCTACCTACCTACCTATCTATCTATCTATCTATCCATCAATCTATCTATCTATCCATCTATCTATCCATCTATCTGTCTATTTATCTATCCATCCATCAATCTATCTATCTATCCATCTATCTGTCTATTTATCTATCTATCTATCTATCTGTCTATTTATCTATCTATCCATCAATCTATCTATCCATCTATTTATCTATCTATCCATCAATCAATCAATCTATCTATCTATCTATCTATCTATCTATCTATCTATCTATCTATCTATCTATCTATCTATCTATTTATCTTTGTATCTATTTATTATCTATCATTAATCTATCTGTTTATCTATTTATCTATTTCTATCTATTTATCTGTCTATCTATCTATCTACTTTTAGACTTTCTCTTTCTCTCTATCTGTCTCTATGTATCCCTCTCTTTCTGTCTATGTTTTTATCTATCTATCTGTCTCTCTCTTTCCCTCTAACTATCTTTCTATCCGTCTCTCAATCTACCCGCCTACCTATCTATCTACCACCTACTTACCTATCTGTCCCCCAACTTATCCCTTCAACCTACAACAGCGTCCATCTCTCCATCTATCCATCTGTCGAAACTATCCAACAACTTACCTTCCTACCTGCCTATCCTACCTACCTAAGTTAACTACCTACCTATCTACCATCCTATATATCTGCACTACCTACGCTACCTATAACCTACCCATCTACCTACACTACCTAATACCTACCTCTAACTACCTCTAACTAGCTAACTTATAAGAGCGACCCCATATTACGAATGAAGTCGTTGCATGAAGAATTCGAAATGGAGGTGAGAGGGTTAAAAGCTCTTAGCAGGTGTATGTGAAAATCACCGCTGATTGAGGAGCTCCCAGAAAAGGCCATGCGGATGAGGAACATCAGGTGTTACTGTGATATTCTCTGGGGGACTTTTACTTGTTTTATTACTTGCGTGATGAATAAAACTGTCGGCACATTAATGAGAATCCGGGCCCGGGTCCAGTATCCACACACACAGTAGGCAGATAGATACATAGACAACAGGGGCTGTTGTTGTTGTAGCTTCCTTTTGCTTGGCCCTGATATCAAGGTTTAATAGCGGCCCTCTAATAAATCAACGGCTTAGTTGGATGGCAATATGCACCGTCGTAAATTTCCAGACCCAAAATGCTGACCCAGCACCTTTTTTTTTACTTCTATAATTTCATTTCCATCTCTTTACTATAAGATATCTAATTTTTAGCCAAGCTGGCTACTTGTAAATTCGTTAAAGTCTCGTAAAGATAGATAGATAAATAGATAGATAGATTAGTGGACAGATAGATGGATAGGTAAATGAATATATAGGTAGATAGATGGGTAGATGGATAAGTAGGTAGGTAGATATTGTAGATAGATAGGTGAAAAGCTTGATAGATAGATAGATAGATAGGTGGACATATAAATGGGCGAATAGGTGGATAGATAAATGGATGATAATAGATGGGTAGATAGTGTAGACAAATAGATAGATAGATAGGTGGATAGGTTGATAGATACATAGATAGATAGATAGGTGGTTAGTTAAGTAGACAGACAGATAGATAGGTGGTTCGTTAACTAGACAGATAGATAGATAGGTGGATAGACAAGTGGAGAGATAGGTAGATAGACGGGTAGACAGATAGATAGTTAGAAATTCAGATAAGCAACTTATGTAATTTCCTTCTCTTTACAACAATATCTTAATTTTTAGTCAAGTTGGTTATTAGTGCGTTCGTTCAAGTCTCCTATTTATCTCGTATAATTATCGGAATTCTAATTAACATTACTAATAGCAATTAACAAGTGTAGTATTAATAACTATAACCATATAACTTTTTAAAAGTGAATAAAGCAGGCATAAACTGAATTAAAAGGAAAGCAGAGGAGGGGCCTGTATAGTGTTGTAAGCTAATTGGCTGCACACTGCAGGTAGACTTGTCTGTCATTGGATAACCATGACGTCACCATAGTAACAAAAGCGCCTCGGGCGATTCACCGGAGATCTGAAAACGTTCTACTTGGTGTCTTAAAGATGAGTTTTCAGGTAGCCAGTCTCTCATTCACAAGTTAGACTCTTACGTGTGTGCACGCATCAGTCCGGACATTATACCCAGACGTTTGATCTAATGACCACAAAGAACAATCATCGTGATCTATCACAGTCGTAACAGTGATTTTCAATTCAGTTGAAGTGATTTCGCTTTTCAGTTTTGGAAGTTTAAAGCGACTACAGAATCTTAGCCATCCTATTAAGATGTCGGATTTTCAAGAGGTAAAAAATCAAGCCTTAAGTTGAGTTTCACTGATTTAAATTAACGTTGATGGTTATCGCTGGATCTATAGATTTGGCAAGATATCGAAACGGTACTTCTCGGAGCGCCATCCTCAGCATCAGCGCAACACCAGCACCAGCAGCAGCAGCAGCAACCAGCGCCTGGATTAGCACCTCACGGGTACCGTACTCCGGCTACCCACACGGGTAGCGATACCGAAACCCACCCAGCACAAGCGGTATCCGCTCCGTACTTCACCCAGCCACCGGAATCGGCCGGTGATTCCAACGTCCGACCTGCCGACTATAGCGATTCTTATGCTTCGGAAGTGAACAATAACTATTACAGCACGCACTACTTTTCCGACTCTAATACCGGAACTGATTATCACTTTTACAACTACCCGGGCCATCATCATCACCATCATCATCATCATCAGCACCATCAACAGCAGCGGAAGGAAGAGCAACAACAACCGGAATCGATATATCCGGTGTCAGCGACCATCAAAACGGAAGAACCTTACAACTTCCACACCAATTATCACAGCCAGCAACCAGCTTATTTCCTCCAACGTTGCCAGACTTCTTACTATTATCCAGCAGCAGCCCACCAGCACACTTTCGCACATTACCAGGGGCAGATGTCCCCTCCGACAACTCCGGATAACGTCTACACCACCCCGCAGCAGCAGTCGCAAAATCAACCGGCGGTACTCACCAGAAACCCCGGTACTGCTCCTGGATCCTTCAAGACCTTGACACCTCCATCTTCTCCACACTTCTTATGCCAGCGTGCTTGTATCGACCTGGAATCGAGTGTTCCAGCAGCTCCTGGAACGGTATCCGTGAACCGTCCCCGTCGACGTCGCACTTGGGGCAAGCGACGGGTTATCATCCACACGTGTTCACACGCGGGATGCGCGAAAACGTACACCAAATCTTCGCACCTGAAAGCCCATTTAAGGACCCACACGGGGGAGAAACCTTACCAGTGCTCCTGGAAAGGCTGCGGCTGGAAATTCGCTAGATCCGATGAATTGACTCGCCACTACCGTAAACATACCGGAGATCGACCGTTCCAGTGCAGGCTGTGCGAAAGAGCATTCTCCAGGTCGGATCATCTGGCGCTGCACATGAAGAGGCACATTACCGTCTAATCTCGAACTCGTAACTGACCAATGGGAAATCACTGTAATAGGATTACCACCTTGGCTTTTCTTTTGCCCTCAGGGGGGTAAATTTAGTTCTAAATGAATAGCCGCAGAGTATAGCAGACAACTCGTATCAATAGTCTGTTTTTGGTAAATTTTCTATAGTTTTGACATTAATGTAACAGGAATTTACCCTCCGCCTTCTGGGCTACATGAATAGCCGTAGGGTAAAATGGAAACCCAGAATTCGCACACGGTATTTTAAATGTTCATGTTTTTCTTGCATAAAAGTGCAAATAATTTTGAATATTCGTATGTTGTCTAGTCATACAAGATTTTATGCAACTTAATACATTTACGATGTTTTTTATTTTTTTGCGAAAAAGTATTTGGTTCATTTTTTTGTGTTTGAAAGTTTTTGGGCAATTAAGATTTTCATTTTTTCCCCTTTGTAATTAATTCGCTATTAGAGTTTTGGTGATTTTGTGTTAAAAAAGTTGGTTCGTTTCTTATTTTAAGTGAAATTTCGCGCGTCATACTCGTTCATTTTGTACGATTTTTGCAAAACACGGAGAGATTTCAATAAACACTATATTTTGAACTTAATTGAACGTGTGTTAACCTTTATTGAATGTTCAAACGGTCAGAAAGTAATACAATTTTAACCGTAAATAGAATAGACATAGATAGATAGATACGTAGATAGAAAGGTAGATGACCCGACAGATCAAGAATCATCACAATTCAAAATTACGATTGAAATTCACCTTAAAATTTCAGTTCATAATAGTAATCGTAAGGAACGAATTTCCTAATATTTTATTACGCGGTAATGATGATTTTAATTTTTGAAATATTGAGGATTTAATTTAAATTGTAATTCTTTTGGAGACTTGGTTAGAAATATGGATTAGAAGTTCATCTTGTCAGAAGTGTTACAAGAGAGCGTGAAACGATGTTAATTGTATTTTGGAAGGCTCACCATGATGGATGAAGAACGATTTGAAAAGAGCTACAGTCGACACGGCTACACGGGGATTGTAACATAAGTCACGTGCTTTTGTGCCTACCTGGTGACCTTTGACCTGACTTTGTGGGACTCTTTAAAGTGGCACAGTTCACTTGAAACTTTGTTGTAAAGGGAGGGAAAGAAAGGTTTGGTTGTACCCGGGATAAGGTCAATATTGTAAGAATTCGTCCTATAGCTTGAGTCAATATTGAAGAAGCACTTTTCGCTGTTCCTTTAGCAAAACAATATTTTCTGGAATTTTACTCTCATAGACTGTCAGAGTGAGTGGTCCATTATATAGTGTTGTTGAGTATAGTTGAGTTGAGTTGAGTATAGTTGAGTTGAGTTGAGCTGAGTTGAGTTGAGTTGAGCTGAGTTGAGTTTGGTTGAGTATAGTTGAGTTGAGTTGAGTAAAGTTGAGTTGAGTTGAGTATAGTTGAGTTGAGTTGAGCTGAGTTGAGTTAAGTTGAGTTGTGTTGAGTATAGTTGAGTTGAGTTGAGTAAAGTTGAGTTGTGTTGAGTATAGTTGAGTTGAGTAAAGTTGAGTAAAGTTGAGTTGAGTTGAGTTGAGTTGATTTATGAAGTGAAGGTTTTGTAGCTGGTGTTTCGAAGCTAGTGTAGGGAAACTATAAAAGTTGGTTTATTTGCAACTGTTTGAGCTGAGTTGAGTTGAGACGAGTCGATTCTTCAAATAGAGGTTTTGAGTCAAGGTTTTCTGATGTTTTGGAAGTTACTGTAGGGAAGCTATAAAAGTTGTTTTGAACGATCTTAGTTGAGTTGGGTTGAGTCGAGTCGATTTTTGAAATGGTGTTTTGAGCTAAGGTGTTTTGAGGTTTTTAAAGTTAGTGTATGGAAGCTATAAAAGTTGGTTTGAATAAGTAGAGCTGAGCTGAGTCGAGTCGACATAGTATGTGGTTTCATTGTATTCTGTCATGGATACTTTGCGTCTTAAAGGTTAAGTTGAATTGGGCACTGAATTGATATTAAATTCGATATTGAGTTATAACGAGAGTTTCAACTCGACTCCATCTCCAAATAAACTTGTCGGAAATATGATCGACTCGTCCTGGTGTTGTAGGTCGGTTGAGTTATTCGACGTATAATCAGTTATAATCGAGGTAAAAATGAATTTCAAGATTCCTATCTCTAATTACCTAGAAAAATTATCTACCTACCTGTCTATCTAATCTATCTGTCTGTCTAACAATCTGTCTATCTATTTATCCATCTATCTGTTTATATCTATATAACTATCTATCTGTCTATCTATCTATCTATCTATCTATCTATCTATCTATCCATCTATCTATCTATCTCTGTTCAGTCTAACTATCTTTATACGTATACTAGCACCAAAACCATACCTTAACAGCTAAGCCAGACGACTCGACATTGATCTGTCCAAAGTTTCGACTCCCCTGTACAGAACCCTGTCATTGCTTCAACCTTATAAACCCGACTTTAAGCTAAACCTCACTGTCGGGTTGTGATTGCAAGGCTGTGCTCTGGCTTTATCATTTCTCAACTTCCCCCTTTACCCTAAACTAGAATCGACCTGGACTCGACTTAAAGCTTATATCAAAGCCAACTACAAATTTCTAAAAACCAACTCAACTTCATCCCTTTCAGAATTTCGACTGATGCAAATCGATTCGTTGATGTATCAGTAATACAAAAACGGGTATATATAGATAAATGTCGGGCCCGTGCTGTGTTGACTTGCGAGTCGTTTGTCCGTCTATAAAGCGATGCGACGACGACTTGGGGGGAAAGGAGAAAAATTCCAATCTGATGTCAAGTGTCAGGGTAAAACACGGTGAAGATGAATCCCGGACGGCCATAAAAGGACACGCTGTCCTTCTAGTTCACCATCAATCAACTTCTCACACTCACACACAAATCCCGACATTTAAACATTATTTTCCTTCTTCCCCCTTTTTTTCCCAACAAGTTGGGTTATTTTACAAAGCCAACCTGTTTACATTTTTTATTGATAATTTTGCACCTTGAGTGATTATACATATGAATTCAAATTAATAAAATCAGTGATTCAAAAAGGAAAGGAACAGGTAAAAGTCGTGTGTGTGTGTGGGGCCTTTTTGGGTGCAGAAAAATTAATGTCGTCGAAAGTGTGGCGTGAAGTGCGCAGCGTTGACAAATTTCCAAATCCATTAATAACACGCGACGCTAACAGATGGACTGATTCAGACTCAGTCCACCTCAACAGGGCCCAACATAAGAAAAGAACAAAAGGGAATTTTTTTTTGAAAAATGGATTTTTTGATATTTGCCGCTTTTTTCGATAATCATTTTAAAGTTGACTTTCTCTCGGCTTGCAATTTTCATTCAGTCTTTCAGTGTCGTATTTTAATTGTTTTGGTATATCTCTATATCTATCTATCTATATATTGGTCTGTTTACCTAACTACCCAGTTATCTGTTAATCGAACAATTTATCTACTTATAGCTGTCTACCCGTCTGTTATTTATCTAACTATCTAACTATCTATCTATCTATCTATCTATCTATCTATCTATCTATCTATCTATCTATCTATCTATCTGTCTATCTATCTATCTGTCTATCTATCTGTCTGTCTATCTATCTATCTATCTATCTATCTATCTATCTATCTNTATCTATCTATCTGTCTATCTATCTGTCTGTCTATCTATCTATCTATCTATCTATCTATCTATCTATCTATCTATCTATCTATCTATCTATCTATCTATCTATCTATCTATCTATCTATCTATCTATCTGTTTGTCTGTTTGTCTATCCATCCATCCATCCTTCCATCCATCCATTAATTTTTTTATTAGTAATAATAATCCAAAAAAGCTCGAAAAGAGAGTACTTCCACAACAGTGCAAGTTGGAAATCGTTGAATCAACCTGAGCCATCGAATAACAACTCATAAGAATTGGTGTTTATTTAAAAGTTGAATGGAATGTATTGTTGTAGAGGAGGGCTAGAAGAAAGGAAAAAGAAGAGCAAGTTAAATAGCGACACGTCTCATCAACAACGTCAACAAGGGCCTCTCTCTCGCTCGCTTCTCAAGTCGGGTCCCGCTAAGCATTTGTCTTCACAGGTACACTCTACTCAACCCTCCACCGAGACCCTTGACCATAGCTCGCACCCTCCATCTCGACAAGTCATTGGGGTGCCTCTTTCAAAGTCATGGAAGGTTAATTTAAAAATAAGTTTATTGTCGTCACGACTTTAGCCAAACAAGAGAACCAACTCGGTAAGTTGGGTGACTATGGTACGCAAATCTTGGAGAGCGTTATAAAGCATGCTAATTTAGGGTACAAGACGGATTGAATGTCGTCACGACTTTGGCTAAACAAGAGAAGCGCAACACGATAAGTTGGGTAAGTATGGTACGAAAGTCTTGGAAAGCATTATATAGCATGGTGATTATATAGAGGGTAAAAGCTGGATTGAATGTCGTCACGACTTTGGCTAAACAAGAGAAGCAGCACGATAACTTGGGTGACTATGGTATACGCAAGCATTGGAGAGCGTTATAAAGCATGCTGATTATATACAGGGTAGAAGTTGGGATTGAATGTCGTCACGACTTTGGGTTATCTTTTCACATGTACATTTTGGTACGTTGGAAAAGTCAACTATACTCTAAAAGGGTCTTATTGACTGTTCTATAGGGTAAATGTTGGATTAAAAGTCGTCACGACTTTCACGGGAAGCTTCTTTGGTCGAGTTTCATATAATCTAGGGGTGAATCTTAGCTGAATAATGATCTTAAAGTGCGACTTGGGTTCCAAGTCGTCACGATATAGATTATAGATAGACGCGATGGAACAGGTGAATATGCAAGGTAAAATGCTTACGCTGTATTTCACTTGGACTGGCTACAAGTCGTCACGACTCTTAGGAGTGGGTACAACCGGAACCGTGAGACGAATGGTCCAGTGAGCAAGGGCAAGTTAAGTTTATGAGCATGCATATCGGATTTGGAAGTCGTCTCGATTTGAAATACAATTTAGAATAAAAATTAATATAAATGATTAACCAAACTAAAATGTAGTCACGACATCTAAGAATGAAGAACAAAAACAATTCATAACGCACGACAAAGCCAACAAGTAGAGCGTATATAACAAAACGCCCAATTTGAGTCAAAGTCGTCACGACTCTGCAATGTAGAATCAATAGAAGCAGGCGAAGAATGTGCAGTTGGCCTATTGATAATCTGAAATAAGAAACCTTACACGTATGCCATTAAAAGTCGTCACGACATATTGTTGCATTAGGGAGTGCCAAGAGTGACGCTTGGTAATATAACTCAACCATGAAACAACTACGCATAATTTCATGTAAGAATAAGCTTCAATCAAGTCTAATTCAATCAAGTTGAACTTTGGAAACCAATAACAACAAGTCAGATTATTTTCTAACACTTAAAATTCTATACGATCCTACGATACGATACGATATATATATAGGCTTGATTGTACTCTTACAGATTCTAGAATTAGAATCTTCAGAATTCTTAAATCTTGTTGTATTTTTTAAAAAGTTTCCTGGAACGTGAAGATAATTTATTTGAGGGAGCGCAAAGGTGGAAGACGTTTGAGGCCAAGGTTACGAAGTGCCCGTCCGATTTTCTCAATGGAGTGTGGAGAATTGAGTTTATTCGCTGAGTGAAAGATGTTTGCATTGCGTTAACATCCCTGCTGAGGATACCAATGGTCTATTTACATATTGACTCAAGCCGGACATATTATACAGCCTCGCCAACAAGAAAATATGGACAAAAAATATGCTTGACAAAAGAAGTTGACTTCTAAATTGAAAACGCCACGACTAAAAGCGGGAAAAAAGATTCAAATATATCAGTAATATTAAACGTGATTAAGGGTAGTGTAATTTAAAGTAACATTGAAATTAGGATTATAGAAGCGCTATTGTCGTGACGACATTGACAATTTACTTGTACAGAAGGCCAAGTTTTGTCAAAGAGTTCTAAACCAACACGACAGAGCTACACGGTGTTGTTCACTAACAAAAAAGACGGGAACATTTTTGTCGCACTTATAATTGACGCGATATGTCGTGACGACAAATAACCAACATCACAAATTATCGTATCGTTTCAAGTCAAAGAAACAGCAGGTAAGGCCGTGTAGCAAACTCGTCACGACATTACCTAAATTTTCTTCATACCTGTAAATAACGTATTTTGTCGTGACAATATTACTAAATCGACATGTTATAATTTTACTTAGAGATTTAAACCAGCACAACTTTGTCGTGATATTGAATCGTCAAGAACAAACAACACGACAATAGCGCGTCGCTAACGGGTCAGGCCACGCGATATGGAACGGGCCATTCAGTAAAGTCGTCACGACATTTCAAACTTTTGTTGCAGTTGCATCTAACAGAATAATTGTCGTGACGACATTACTAAGAGAAATCTGTTTGCTGTCGGTTAATTCAGTCGTGCTTTGTTCACTCAAGTACCATATGCATACTCCTATCATTCCACCATTCATAAACACAACATTAACCGCGTCCCAAAGCCGACATTCATATAACAACACAACAAGATATACTTCCTTTCAACAAATTTAAACCCAATCCCAACTACCACTTCAATATCCGTCGTAATTACTAGTTCTTCAAAACCCAACTTACCGACTCTCATACCACTCTAATTAAATTTAATTCAATTAGATTTCATTCAACTCGTCACAATGAACTCTAAAACGATAACTCCAATCATAACTGATTCTACAGATACAGCTCCGTTACTTTCATACCTATAGCTTACACAGTTAACTTTAATTGATTTAGATTTAATTCTACTTATCGCTTAGCTGTAAAACACTTACAAGGTCGCAAACTTTGGACCAAATTCCATTGAATTGTCGCCCCGAGAACATGTTTGGATTGTAAATATTCTCGGTGGCAATTATCATAGTACTTGCCCCGGGGGCATGTTTCCAGAGCTGTCGATTTCCACTTTGAAAACAAATGACTAGTTCTGAGAGCAGTACTCTCTTCGTAATCGATATAGCTAATGGGTGTTTGGCGTTGGCTCCTTTTTGACTCTTCAAACATTTCATTTGAAGGAGAGAATGAAAAACAACGACAACAGACACAGCTTTGACACGACATTACAGCACCAATCACGACATTGGAGAAAACCAGTAATCGTCTTTCGTGTTTTTTTATTTAGAAAACGAATTATTTATATTAATGTTGCTCCGAGCTTCTCACGCCTTATTTATTCCTTTTTCACATTATTTCCCATCCTATATTAAATATAATTAACGTCGCTTTTAATATGATATAGATTATTACTATAATATTGAGTAAATTACATAATAGTGACCCGATACCGTTGATTATTATATAACGCGTACTCGAAATTGAATTTCAAACAGGTGGCAACGTTGCAAGCCACCTTACATTCGGTGACGTCGTCTGCTGCGCTTTTCTCAAAACTTGATTCTTCTTTAAACCCTTAAATAATAAGTTATTAATGAGTTTAATTGAGTTTTTGTGATATCTTTACAATGGATAGGTAAATTTTAATGAAGTTATAGAAAGACAGCAGTTGCGATCACAGTTTGTAATTCCCTCTAGAACGACCCGGTTATCTTCCTGGTTCTGAGATATGATTGATAAGTTCTGATAGCAACTGGATGAGAGGCAATGGCGAAAAGGCGTTCTTGTGATTAAGTAGCCATAAAAAGACATAGGAACAACAAGTAGCCGACCTTTCAGTGCAATGATGAATGGCACCGTTGACGCCTCCCTCTAATTGCCAACTCCAATCAACAATCTAAACACGGGCGTGATTTAAATTTCTCCGACCGACTCTTTCTTTCTATGACTCACACACACGTGAAAGTCTTATTTAACCTGCAATTATCTATATATCTAATTTATACGAGTGCCAATACTTGGAACATCTTAATTTCTTCAATTCAGTCCAATCTATCATTAGTAGCCATTGGTTAATTTAGATGTAATACGATTCAAACCGATGACGACTTTCACAATCGAAACTCTTCAATCTGGGCTTGATATACCTGCGTGTAAATACTTAACATACGTATCGATATTCATTTATTCAGAAGCTACATATCGATTGATACCTATAAAATCGATCATTAAAACGAGATATTAGAAATAGCAATCAGTCTATCGATACCTATGGAGACTCGATACCATATCTATACCGATGCCTGTAACACTATATCACTTCTATATAACACCATCTACTTGGCTGTAAATTCTAAAATCTTTTGAAATTAATCCTATATTTTACAACCGTTGTATAGAGACGATTACGTAATTTGTAATTACTACTGCTGTCGAATAATGAAGAGGGAGACTGATGTAATTGGTTTTGGATGAGAAGTTGAAGGCTGATTACCCCTTGGGTTGATTCTGTGTCTCTGTGTGTGTGTGTGTGTGTGACCATGTAGGGTGCAGTATGTGTCATTAGCCTCCCACACGCTTTATGACTATAGCTCTTTAACGTTTCTCAAGATGGATGATCCGCTTCTTTTGCTCATAATGCACTGCAAATCAACTTGCGCGTGGGCCAAAACTTTCACAAATAGACCCGTTCACGCCCCTTCAACCCCCAACTTCCAACTCCGACTCAATAGCCTGCCCCTTTCATTAAGGTCATCACTGCTTTGAATCGACTTCCTATTGTGTGTTGCAGAAGGGTCGTACATACGGAGGATGGTCGCAGCTTTTAAAAATAAGATATTAGGATTATTAAAAATTTACATCTACGTACTTACTATTTACCTATAGATTTGTTCGTCTATCTCTCTAACCAATCGGCCCTGCTGTATACTTATCCATCTACCCATCTATCCATCCACCCATCCATTCATCCACCCATCCATCATCCATCCATCCGTCTATCTACCTATCTATCTATCCATCTACCTACCTATCTACCTATCTATCCATCCATCCGTCCATCTGTCTATCTATCTATCTAGCTATCTATCTATCTATCTAACTATCTATCTATCTATCGATCTACCTATCTACCTATATATCTGTCTATCTATCTATCTATCTATCTATCTATCTATCTATCTATCTATCTATCTATCTATCTATCTATCTATCTGTCTATCTATCTATCTATCTATCTATCTATCTATCTGTCTATCTATCTATCTATCTATATCCGTCTATCCATTATAGTAATCAAAATATCCAGCCAATCAACTCTAGGATTCTCAAACTATCTACTATTATATCCCACCAGCGTGCATCCCGTTTTATTCTTACCTTGCCTCCCAAAATGTACGATCTCGACACATAAACTATACTTTCTCATAGTTACTTGTACAAGTAAATGAAATAAGTCTAACCAATTAAACTATAGAAAGATATGAAAAGGGTGAAGAATGCACTGTTGAGTACAACTGATACGTAGTTTTAATACTTGTAATTACATTCGGTCCGTTAATCCTACTTATACGTGTTGATTTACATAAAGTGATGACCGTGATTTTCACTGTCCGAAATATGGGAAGCACTTGTGATAACCCAGTTCAGCTAGTCTGAAAGTCAGTTTAAATTTAAGCATGGCATATATAATATGATAAATATAACAGCTATATAATCACAAGTGCGTTATTTATCTTCATGAATGGTATACACAGAATGAAAGTGTGAGACACGCTGCATGGGTGGCCACTTAGGTACTTAGCTCGTTTTCCCCGAGTTATTAAATAATAATATGCAATTATTTGAATACTTGGCTGCCGGCTAAAAACCTTCTCACACACACACACACACGGCAGCGAAAACTCTCTCCCTCTGCTCGTCGTCGAATCAAATACACTTTAGAGCAGCTTTTATGGCAGAGTTTTTCTACCCCCTCCATCTTTCCCTTGTATAATAGTGATAGTTTATTTATTTATTTACTCGAGCGAAGCGCGCCACACACGGCAAATGAGAATCATATGTCATATCATTTGTCTAAGTCAGACGGGCCTCTTGAGCGCTGCGGACGTTCGAGCTACCTGATGAATTCCAAACCCTCGACAAAAAATTATACAAGACAGACAGAAGAAGAATAAAGTTAAATCAAACAGAAGACTGCAAAATAAGAATAATAACATGTAAGCGCTATATTAATACAAATCTATTCCCAATATAAGGGTATACAGCAAGAGATAAATTTCATCCTGGTAATTGGCTTTGTATCTTTTTCAGGTTTTGCTGGATAGCGATACAAATTTACACGATCATTGTACTATTAATTAGTTATGTAACCTCAAATTTTCAGTGATTTGGAGCCGTTAGTTTAGTCAGAATACCAACGCGCTGTTATGGAAACCGATAGAAAATAACGCTGACCAAATTAAAAAGCAGCCAGATGTCCCTGAGGCACAGAAAAACCTATTTAGACGAGTTTAAAGGCGATTTTAAACGGGTCCTATAGTGTGAAATTGATGGAACTAGTCACGCACCTTTAGAACTTTGTATATAGAAACAAGTCTAAATGGATAGCAGACTTAGTCATGGCCTTTTAAGCGGATGATGGACTCGCTTGGACGTGAATACCAACTAGTTTTCAAGCCAAGCTAAGTTATAATAGAAGTCTCTCTCCTATGGAGACCACTCTAGTTCTCTTCTGATTGGTTAAGGTAGATTTGAAACCAATAGCACACCTAAGTAACCTTATTCTTAGACCGGCTTCATGGTTTACGCAGTTGCGTCTTCATCTAACTCTATCTATCTATCCATCTGTCTATCTATCTATCTGTCTATCTATCTATCTATCTATCTATCTATCTATCTATCTGTCTGTCTGTCTGTCTGTACTGTCTGTCTGTCTGTCTGTATGTCTGTCTGTCTGTATGGATATCTGTCTGTTCGTCTCTATGTCTATCCATCTACCGGACTATCTACTTATCTATCCATTTATCTATCTATCTATCTGTCTATCTATCTAGCTGTCTGTCTATCTATCTACTAACTACCTATCTATCCATCCATCTATCTATCTATCTATCTATCTATCTGTCTATCTATCTATCTATCTATCTATCTGTCCTGTCTGTCTGTCTGTCTGTATGGATATCTGTCTGTTCGTCTCTACGTCTATCCATCTACCGGACTATCTACTTATCTATCCATCTATCTATCTATCTATCTATCTGTCTATCTATCTATCTATCTATCTATCCATCTATCTATCTATCTATCTATCTATCTATCCATCCATCCATCTATCTATCCATCTATCTATATATCTATCTATCTATCTATCTGTCTACCTACCTACCTATCTACCTATCTATCTATGTACCTATCTACCTATTTATCTATCTACCTACCTATCTATCTATCTATCTGTCTATCTATCTATCTATCTATCTGTCTATCTATCTATCTATCTAACGCAAACCAATAAGATGAGGCTTCTCTTAGGCTGGTTTCAATCGTGACCGAAGGTCATTGGTGGACCTTTGAAAACGGCTGGTTTCTCCATCAATTGCAGGTAATTAGGTGGCAAACACTGCTGGCAACCGAAAAACATTCAATTTTCCAGTGGATAATTAAATTTGAAACAGTGCTTAGAGCCAGAGGGCTTTCTTTTTCAAAAACGGCCTTTAACGGGTCACCTGCGCAAAGGGCTCCTTTTGAAATGAGTGATTAGCGGTGATTAGTCACTTCAGTGTTGCTCATTGATGCAATCGACTGGGTCAATGAAACGCCCCTCATTCATCGAACCATAGAGATTGTCGTGTTGACTTTTTAAGGTTGGGGCAGCTTTTGTAATTGAATTTATCTGACCCGTTCTTGACTTGTTCCCGACGAATTTATGAATCGATTGGGGGGTTTAATGAATCGATTATCGAGAACAGCAAGAGACTCGGCAGGGAGGTCGACTGGAAACAAATGAAGCTGCCAGCAGACTTCATTGCTATATACCCAAGAGCCTTCTGCTATTTATCACAAAAAATCAATTTACATCTCTCCCTGTCTAGCACAGTCCGGTCAGTCCCCTAGACCCAGCCAACGACTCGAACTCGATTCTAACCCGACTTTTAGAGAAAGAGAGTCGTAAATATATCAAATCAATGTCGATTGAAATCAAGTTTGGGTTCGAAAATAGTCGATATAAGACTTGGGATAATTTGTGAATCTGTAGTAAATAAATAGATCGATAGCTAGGAAGGTAGGTAGATAGACGGATAGACAGACAGACAGGTAGATCAGATAGATAGATGGATAGATAGATAGATAGATAGACGGATGGACAGATAGATAGATACAGATATATGATAGATAGATGGATAGATAGATAGATAGATAGATAGACAGACAGTTAGATAGACAGATAAATAGATAAACTGATAGGTATATAGACAGACAGATAGATAGATAGAAAATAACTGAACAGATGAATAGATAGAAAGAGACGCATGGCCAAAAACAGAGAAAAATTATTATCACAAATAAGAATCGAGTTCCTGTAGCTTAGAAATTCAGACTAAAGTGATGAACTGTATGTTGAGTATTGTTCACTCTTCGCAGTTGAAAAAGATCAAACTCAATGTAGACCTATACAAGCTGATTCAAACTTTCAAATTAGAGTTTAAATCAGATACCCACAGAATGAAGATCGCCACATATTGCACGACGACCAGGTTATAAAAATATACATAGCTTCGTTATAGATTTCAGAATTGTATCTTTTAATTCATTAAGATTTTCCAATTTTTTTATTTTAAATTTAACGCAATTAATGTTAAGGCCTTTGGAAACATGTGAAGCAAGCGAGAAATGCTCGGAGTTATTGCTTCGCACCTAGGGTCAAACGTCCGTTACGTATTCATACGTGGTGAATTCACTCAGCGTATATGGTCGTATAATAATAGAGCGTGAAAATGTTTCATTGGTAAACTTTACATTTAGCCTTTATAGACCGACCGTGGACAAGAGCGTGAAATGTATTCGAGAAAGGGTTCGCAACGCCCCAGCCGCATGGTATTTCAGATCCCAACCGGTCCCAGAGCCCGACTGGCATAGGAACACAGTGAGGTAAATTAGATAGATAGATAGATAGACAGATAGACATATAGATAGCTAGATAAATAGATAGACAGACATACAGATAGATAGATAGATAGATAGACAGATAGATAGACAGATGGACAGACATATAGACGGGTTGATGAATAGGTAGACAGAGAGTTAGATAGATATATAGACAGGCAGATATTAATGAGATATATAGACAGATAGATAGATAGACAGATAGGATAGACAGATAGACAGACAGATAAACATGGTGTTCTGGGGCCGGTTGGGATCTGATAAACACGCGCCCCCGGCCCCGAAACACCTCCACGAGTTCTGGCCTACGTGCTGCGCAATACTTCAATTTATATTCATTTATAGTGTGAAACAATACGGACCACAACCCTTTTGTGTGTGACGCATCAAGTGACATACGAATGCAGCACGTGTGTGGTTCACCCATGTTTTGCAGCTCGACCTTTGAACTCTTCACCACTCCCCGGACTCCGCTGGTGGACGCATTATTCATACGCTGAATTGGAAAAAATAAGATGGCTGAGTGATAAACAAAAGGGAGAGTTAGTTGAAAAGAGCCTTACAATTAGAAGACTACTTCAAATGCCTAGTGTTTTGTGCGATGATGATGGCTGCGATAGCCGTTGAAGATTTACGCAGCCCCAAGAGCCAGCAGCGGATCAGACAATAAACAATGGCAGATCAACATATCGGAAGACTAAATCAGGGATCGCTGGTATCTCCGAGTCCGCCTCTTTTCCACCTCTAAACTCTCATCAGTGTTTCTAATAGAGCTATTGCCGTTGTTTAGGAGCTCGTGTGGCCAGCCGTAGAGCTTATCAACCAAACCCCTGTGTTAACTAGTTTCAACCGAAATGAACTTGAGCTGTTCAGTCTCATCATCAGAGAAATTTCCATCGAAAACTTCATACAACCTACGAGCACAGGCTTCCAACCGTAAATCAAGTATTTACATACTGTATCCATTCTCACAGTTCTCGACTCATAAATCAATTCTCCTAAACTTACCATGTAAGTTCTGTTCACTGGTTCAAGTCTACAACGTTAAAAGTTTGCTGTTTATACCCAACCTTCGGGTTCATCCTAAACTGCATACTCTTCAAGTAATGATGCGCTCATGCTTGGACTAATATTTTCAGGTATTAAGTTACCCTTAAGTTATCTATATTAGTACTAATTACAGATCATATTACAATGTAATTGAGATGATAGAATATAGCATCATAATACAATAAGATTACATTCGTTGTTCTATTAATTTATCTAAAAAGTTGCTGTTTATGCCTAACCTGCGGGTTAATCCTAACCTGCAATACTTGTTAAAGTAATGCTACGCAATAACGCCTTTCAACTCTTAATTCCCCGAAAAGAAAGTATACGGGAGGTAAAAATAATATCCGTGTTGTTAGTTTTCACTACACTTCATTCCAAATAACATAATGACGCACTTGCGCACTTACAAGATGTAATTTAAATATTTATGTAAATTATGTACAAAAAGCCTACTGGGGATATTTACTGCGATGTGTTGTGTGTATATGCGTTTCTCTAGGCGCTGTATACTTTCCTGTTGTTATTTGTTTTTTTTTTTCTAAAAGTAAAATTCTGTGGAAAGTGCCAATCACACAGCTCCTGTCAAGGTTGAAAAGATATCCAAAAATATCCAATGAAAAAAATAGAAAATTACAGAACCTTAACGAGGAAATAATTGCAGAAATGCATCACCCGTTAAACACCAGTAGCCGTAACAGCATCAGCCAGTCAAGGTGGGGGGAGGAGTTGGGGGAAAAAATTATTTAAAACACATTAAGAAGGGTTTTTTTCTTTATGTAATCTTCAAATGAAATAAAGGAGGATAAAAAAATATCAACGGGTTAAAATTGGGAATTTTACAGCAACGCCCCTTAGCGAAGCCCAGCGGTCGATGAAAGACTCTGATAACTGCTGAAAAACGAGGGGTTGAGCAACTTGGGCTGCGACTCCAGAATCCAACTGGAGACTTTTGATTGTGTCGAAAACCCCATTGATTTCAAATGACTTGCTCGATGATGTCATCTCGTTGTGTATCTGAAAATCAACGGGTCCCCACCTTGAGCAGACCAATTTGGAAATAGGTTGGGATTCAACTCTGGGAAGTCGTACAGTTTCACCTAACGACGCGCCGCTCCAGCTTTGACATTTTATATCAGCAAAACTATTGATTCGATTTTCTTCAAAATTTACAGTTAGATTCTAATACATCAGACGAAGTTACGAGTAAAATTTCATTCTTATACAGTCATAACTTTGGAAGATACAGCCAGAAAACCTTGAAGCCCTCATCCTACCCTTTCTTAAAGTAAGAGACTGTAAAGTCAAACAGTATACAATCTTGCAGGGGAGAAAAAAGGTAATGAGAAGAGAAGACTACTTGGTTAAAGAGCGTGGATATAACCCGGTGCCCATATAAGGACTGAAAGTGTCAGTCGTCGCACAGTTTTATCGAATGCGACAGCAGAGAAAAGAGCAATTTTCCACACCGATGATTCCTATTTTCGCGTCAGTAAAAAACATCTCTACCGCATCGTATCTACAAATACTAATAACAAGACTAGCTGGATTACAAAAACAGCGAAAAACTGACGTAAACCTTGCATAGATAGCTATATTCCTCCAGTTGCGATTGGAGTATAGAGCAGGTACTTTCTGGGGAAAAAGTCTATTGCTCATTGATCCTCAGTTTCAAAGATATAGCTACGCAAAAAATACTGAGCGTAGACCTAGATATACTTAAGACACTCTGAAAGTGCGGTTCAAATTGGTTTGTTACTTTTGCCAGAATAAAATTCCAAAATTTGCAATTTACTTCAAAGTCCCCAATTTATAATTAAATCCCCATATTATAACCGACTGTAACTTAATACACGGTAATGAAACACTCACGACAATGCGTGGCGGCATTTTCCCATTAGCACTTCCCTACGTTAGCATCAGGCTGGAAAAGGTATCTGCGAAGCCGTTGGTGTTTACGTAATCCGAAACGCCGTGTGGTGATTATAGACACTCCAAAGCTGCAATCAGCGCTCATTTTGGGTGGTTATAACGTTGTATACACAATACAAACCACAGTGGCAATATGGGTAGACTTTTCTTATATCTTACCATATCATCAGCAGGCATCTAAAACCTTGCTCAATGCATCACGAGCAGGCCAACAATACCAATTATACCGACTAAAAAAAGAACGGAGACCAAAAAAGATATGCTATACTGGCTTTTTACATCAATAAAAAATCAAAAAAGTAACTCCAGACCTTTTATTACAGGTCTCGACCGAGGTAACAATGTGTTGATATTGCCAGGTTGCATGGTACGCCAGGTGAGATAATCAGGGCAGTTAATTTTTTCCCATTCTAGATCGAGTTAATTGTTCTCGAGGATCTAACCACGTACAGTCCAGACTTGTTAAAAAAATCCGTTCTTGCTTGGGAAGAAAAAGTTAATTGCATATTACTCCCACAGTTTTACAGATTAAGCTACCCAAAAATTATCTAGGATAGAACCATTAGTACTTAATGAACGTGTCAAGTTTAGTGCAAATCAGTCGGTAAGTTTTCCCAAAATAAAATCCTAAAGTTGAAAGATTCCATAATTCGGGTAGTAATTAAGTGACCCGCGACGGCGCGAAGTTGGTTCGCATATAATGCATCAAGTAGTATATACAAGACGGCGTCAAACAGAGTGGAACCGTGCAATTTTTTAAATGAAAAACGAGAAGGCGAAAAAAGGGGGGAGAAATTATAGAGTGTAATTTATCGACGACAGGTGTAACGAGTGCTGAGTTGCGTGCTCCGTTATTTGCATAGCTAATTACAAGGCCGCGGTGCCACAAGCGCAGATCAAGAAGCCACGCAGCAAATTACTTGGCTGGCAGCGTCCATTGGAACGTTTAACCGGACTATTCATATAACATAACTATAACTCTTATTGCTTTCGAAGACCTTTTTTCCCTTTGAAACAGGGCTTAATATACGTGAATGAACTACCTGCGGTCACAATAGGCAACGCGGCTAATAACAAACAATAACAGCCTAACATGCCGGCATCCACACACGCGGTTTTTTCTTTCAAATCTCCAATAGTCTGTTTTGCGTTTAACGATATGGCCAGATTTAAAGCCTTGCTTTAATGTAGCAAATTATACCGGACGAAAAACGAAGACTCGTGCCGTGCTCATTGGAAATTATACAATTCGTTTTTTTTCGGACTGTTCATTTCGACACAGCAAATGTGAGAAGGGAATTTACCCTATGTAGCGGTATCTTGTTTGTAAATTCTGTTTGAAATATGTGCTTCGTAGGGATTTTACCCTACGAACTGCAAGGCTCAAATGGCGGTTGGCCCTGTCCCTGTATTACTTGTATCACATTAAACTTCATTTAATCTTATACTGTAAAGCTAATAGCCATTTGATCATTTTTTGTGAATTTTTATCGAAACACGTACTGCGTACGCGTTGTTTCTTTCGGTGCGTAGGGATTTTACCCTATACAGCCCCATCCCTACTCTTTGAGAAGGGAATTTACCCTATGCATTGAACGACAATGGCCACATAACCATTATTTTTACATCAAACTACTCGGCATTTAGTCTCATTTGGCACGTTTTAGTTGAAATCAACAATGTTTACACGCAGTGTTTCTTTCGATGAGTGTATAGTTAAGTAAGAGTAAGTAGATAGATAGATAGAAAGATGGGTAGATAGACAGGCAGAGGCAGATTCATAGACAGTTAGATAGATAGATTCATAGATAGATAGAAAAACAGATGATAGATAGATAGATAGACAGATAAATAGATAGATAGATAGATAGATAGATAGATAGACAGATAAATAGATAGATAGATAGATAGATAGATAGACAGATAGACAGATAGATAGACAGTTAGATAGACAAATAGATAGACATATTCGTAGATAGATAGACAGAGGTAGACAGATAGATGGATAGATAGATAGATAGATAGACAGTTAGATAAATAGATAATTAGATAGGCAGATTCATAGATAGATAGACAGAGGTAGATAGATAGATGGATAGATAGATAGACAGATAGTTACCCTGTCTACTCCATACCCATGTAAGTTAACCCTTTATCTTAATACAAATCTAGACACGATTTACCCCTTTGTTCTCCTCTAATTTGTTCTACAGTAAAATTTACCAAAACCCAAGGCTTCTTTCGCTCAGTAGGGATTTTACCCTATGGTTCTACCCGATCGAATCTGATTTAGCCCTTGTAACCTCCTTTTGAACTGAACGTATATTCCAAGACTTAATGCTCAGTAGTGTTGTTGAATCTGCTCTGGGTATAAAATACAAGGAGACAGCGGCCGCTAGATCAACTCCCCGCCGTTCCGACATTGCCGTCAACAAAGGAATAAAATAAACACAATTCAGGCTCATAAAACTGTAGCCACTTGATATACTTATAGCATTGCATTCTAAGTAGATCGACGGGGAGAATGCATGTAGCCTTCATTCATTTCCCCTCGGTAAAGAAAACAAAAATTCTCTCCTTTTGAAAATAACTATGACGTCAGGCTATTGTTACACTTTTAGGTAATGAAAGCTCATTGGTTTCACGTGGATTCTAATTTAGATCCCGTTGCGCCACGTTAGCACTCTGCTCACCGAACGACTATCGTCAACAAGCCAAAGTAGTATTAACGTCACGTTGTTTACCTTTTCGCCGTTTTATTTATTCAAATGTATTCCTATAGAGTAGGATTTTCTTTTTTCCGTAAATCTCATTCTCTATAAAATTGTTTTTTTTTTCTTCTCTGGTGCTTTGGTTTAGTGGCCTTGCCGTTGCAGCTAGCCACTGTAACACGTCACAGCAGGGAGTTATCAGAGATCCACATCGATTTACCGGTGGCTTTTATACGTTATCCTTATAGAAACGTCCGATAAAGCATGGGGCAAGGAATGGACACGGGGGAAAAGAAAGAGTATTACAACTATAGGATGTATTTGCTTATGCTAATAACCGAGTTGCGGGCTTTATATTTACGAGATATACGCGCGGTACTGGAGATTTTAATACTAAATTAATTAGATTGACCCGTTTAGGCTAAATGGAGTCTCCGGTGGCTGTGTGCCATCACGAAACCTTTTAAAGAAGTAGTCACGAAAGCCGTGTAAGAGCCGCTTTAATATGCACAATTAATTCAGAAAGTAGTTTTTTTTTTCTTTTTTTTATTTCTGCCTTTTTTGAGTGACTTGGTAGATAGATAGGTATAGACAGATAAATAGACAGATAGACAGATGGATTAGACAGTTAACATAGTTAAAACAGTTAGATAGATAGATAGGTAGATAGATAGACAGATAGGCAGATGGATAAATAGATAGATAGATAGATAGATAGATAGATAGATAGGTAGATAGATAGATAGATAGATAGTTGGATGGATACTTAGACAGATGAATACTTAGACAGTTAGATAGATGGATAGATAGATGGACACATCGATAGATAAATAGATATATAGTTGGATGGATACTTAGACAGTCGGATAGTTAGACAGTTAGATAGATGGATAGATAGATAGATATATAGTTGGATGGATACTTAGACAGTCGGATAGTTAGACAGTTAGATAGATGGATAGATAGATAGATATATAGTTGGACGGATACTTAGACAGTCGGATAGTTAGACAGTTAGATAGATGGATAGATAGATAGATATATAGTTGGACGGATACTTAGACAGATGGATAGCTAGACAGTTAGATAGATGCATAGATAGATAGGTAAGATAGGCAGATGGGTGGATAGTTAAATACATGTATACTTAGATAGATAAACAAGTAGATAGAAACATAGATAGACAGGTAGTTGGATAAACAAATTGTCAGATAGTAAGACAGACAGACTGTCAGCTACCATACGTATACGTTAAATAAATATACACATGGTTGGACAGTTAGATAGATGTATACTTAGATAGATAGACAGGTAGTTAGATAGGCAGACTGTCAGCTACTATATACACACACATATATATATAGGTATTTTAGATAGATAGACAACTATAGACAGATACATAGAATTTTAACCCCACCGGTTCAATTCCAAAAACTTCTCCCTCAAAAACCCCCAAAAAGTTAAACATAAAAATTCCAATTGTTTTTCGAGTTTCTTTCCATCAAAAATCGCCCACAGCGCTGAACGGGATTACATCTTAAATCCCAACCAGTTATATTTACACTGGAAAGCTTCGAGCTTGTGCGATGAGGGGGGGGGGTTCGCAAGTCAACGGAAATGTGTTCCAGTAGTATCTCGGAATTTTTGCGATTTTCAACAATTATTTGAAAAATTTAAAGATATTTTAAAGAATCTTTTTAAGATTCTCTTGGGATTCTTAGGATATCTTCACAGGATTGTAAAATTAGATTTTTGGCTGAAATGTTGGAGAATTGTCAGACTTGTGAACCCCTCGAGCTTGTGTCTGTGTGCGTTACGAAACGAGAAACCAAGACGAAGAAGAGATCGTCATATAACTCTCTTAAGGCTAGAGAATTTAAATTCGGCGTTCTTATATAGGGCCTTTCATTAGCCCATAAAGTCTATGTAAATGAGAGACAATTTTCAAAAGTGCTCCAACCGTTCCGCAGGCGGCCAACTGATGGAAATATAAATTACGTCAAACATCTCGGATTATACTACTAGGCAGTAAACGTAAAAGGTATGGTCCTATCGTGACTATTTCATAAGTATAAATCTCGTAATACGTTTAAGTATTTTTTAATGATTCACTTAAGTCTGTATAAGAATCATGCGTGCGGACGTATGTAATGTCTATGTCCGCTATGGAGAAACTTTGAATGGCCGCCATTTTGAGCACTGGAAGTTAGAAATGGCCATTGCACACCCGATAGATCTTTCAAATTTATGCTGCAATTTCATTAATTAAAATGAATTAAACTTTATAGAAATAATTCCAGTTAAACTGTTGTTTACTTAGAGAGAAAGCTATAGCCGCCATTTTGAGCGCTACCCTATTTATTGCTTGTGCTGTCTGTTCCTATAGAATAAAAGCTAAAGCTATGAAGATACCGTTCGGCCGCCATTTTGAGCGCTACATTGTCGAGCTCCTCACTATAGGAGATTGACATTTACCTATGCTTTATCTTTCCGGTCTTTATTGAAAATGTTCTCAATCCATTTAAATTCCACCAATACAATTAAACGTATTCAAGTGATTCCTAGAATAAAAGCCATAACTATATGTAGATATATCCGGCCGCCATTTTGAGCGCTACCCATGGTGGCCAGCACCTTTTTCAAGGTTATAATAGCATGTATGTGTACTTTTGAATAACTTTCAACTAAAGGAATTCATAGATTAATAGAAATATAGCAACTATTCAAAAAGTCGACGAATTTTTCATTGTCCCGGCCGCCATTTTGAGCGCTACCTTGTCTACCGCGCTTTTCCAAAGGGTTCTCCTAGTACCTAACCTTAACTAACACAAGTTTACAGGTAAAATACATGTAGGGAAATTTAGAAACTGGAAGAATTTGGAACTGTCCAGTCAAATAAACCAGTGGGAAGTGATGTGTCTTGCGCGGAGAAGTTGTAAGGAGCCTTAGGATGCCACCTCGTGTGTTATTACGGTCTTTTGCAAAGGCCACTATTAGGACGACGTGCGGGCACGTGTACGCAGGGAGCCTTGTAATTTCCAACTAGTAAATAATTGTATGCGTCTTCCCTTTACAGTTTTCAACAACTTGCCACAGTTACATCATTTTCCAACCCTGCCATAGTCCGAATACCGATGTCTCTAACAAGGAAACGACTACCTTGCGGTCATCTGGCTAAACATATAACACAGGTGTAAATATAAACGACATGTTTAACTATAAATAGGAATACGTCGTTACAGTTGGGAATCTTGAATCTTAAGATTCTTAGAAATTTGATTCAAATTTCGTGCTAGCTCCATAGTTGTAATATAGTTTTATATCAAACTGAGGTCAAAAACCAATCAACAACAAGTCCAGTTTATGAGTTGAAACATATAGTCGTGTTGGATATGTAGTGGAGAAGCGAAGGTGCATTGCTTGTTATTTAAATGGGATCGGGTGGAGTAGCAGACAAACTGTTTACGAGTGCACGCGCTGTGTTGCGTATAGTGTTTTATGGGAAACCTTGGTCTTTTACGTATTACTCTTCATCAAAAAGCCACTCGATATGCATCACTGAATCAACTGATGTGTGCAACTGATAACATAAACCATGCCTCCAGTGTTTACCTTTCACCAGGCGCTATCTGGGTAACTTCAACGCACGCCATAAATCACATTTAATAATTTTTAATAATTTTAAATAATATTTTAATTAAATTATAGTATTAGTCAAATTTTAAGTTAAATCTGGCTAACGTACTTATTAAGTTAAAGAGGATTTCACATTGGTTTCACGGGAGATTCTTAGAGCGGTCATGATTCTTAATATTGTAAAATATCCAGTACCGTATATTTCAGTATTCTGGAATTTTCACTTCCCTGTGAAAACTAGGTAAATATACTTTTCAGTGATAGGCGGTATTCACCTGTTTTGAACTTTCAATGTGCATCTTCTTCACATGTTTTGCATATTTCACCGAAACATAGCTTTAGAGTCCCGTAAAAGTTGAGCAGCTATTTTCAATGCTTGAAATTTTCAATACTCAAGTCTTCCACCTCTGTCGTATACTTTCAATACTACATTTTTCACCTGTTTCAAATATTTCACTATCTAAGAATTCGCAATTCGTGGTATTTTCGAAATAGAATAACTTGACTCGTCTGCAAGAGATTTCACACAGTTTTACTGTTCACCAACTTCTAATTTTTCACCTGTTTGAAACTTTCAACAGACTGATGTCTTCCCCCTGTTTAACAGCTTTCAGAGAGCTTTTATTGATGTGATGTGACAGCACTTGTGCGAAGGCGAATTGCTTCAACGACGAGCCGGTAATTGGCGTGTCAAGTGTTGCCTGAGACACCGTTTGACCCTCAGTGTGAGGGCCGACAATGAGAATATTACCCCATTTGCCTGAGCGTTTTCCCACGCCTCTTTTCCATACCCGGCTGCATTTTCACCGCGAGGCATTTCTGGCTTTCTCGTATTGCAAGAGACTTCGTTTTATATTACTAATTCAGCATAATTGGATGGGTAAAAGGATGGATAGACCCGTATGAAAAAAACTACCCCAAAAAGATTGGCGAAGACTAGTCTGCGAGTAATCGTTTCTTCACCAATTATTCGTAATTATTAACCGTATTCATTAGTCGCCGACTAGTCGCCGCATCTCGTAATTTGAAACATTCCGACTAGTCGAACATTAGACATCCGATAGACGCATGCGGTATGCAAACTATATTATACTTGGAAAACAGTAATGCTAGTGCTACACTTGGGCTAAAGATCGTCTAGACTTCGTCTACTAGTACACGACTAAGCATACTTTCGCCGCTATCTAAGCATCGACTAGCAGGCGGCTAGCCGTTGTAGAACTTTACGGCTATGCATTATTTGAACTTTGACTCCGCTTTGCTTAGACGAACACATTACAAACGACTAGCTGGCAACTAGTCGACGCCATACACAAGTGCGACTAGACGCCGACTAGTAGCCGTCTAAGTTTTTAATCAATGCCTTTTCATACGGGGGTACACGGATAGATAGAAAGATAGATGGGTAGATCGACAGATGGATGGATAGATAGACAGACAGATGGGTAGATGGATGGGTAGATGGATGGGTAGATAGAGAGATAGATGGATAGATCGACATGTGGATGGATGGATAGACAGACAGATGGGTAGATGGATGGGTAGATGGATGGGTAGATAGAGAGATAGATGGATAGATCGACATGTGAATGGATGGATAGACAGACAGATGGGTAGATGGATGGGTAGATGGATGGGTAGATAGAGAGATAGATGGATAGATCGACATGTGAATGGATGGATAGACAGACAGATGGGTAGATGGATGGGTAGATGGATGGGTAGATAGAGAGATAGATGGATAGATCGACAGATGGATGGATGGATAGACAGACAGATGGGTAGAGGGATGGGTAGATAGAGAGATGAATGGATAGATCGATAGATGGATGGATAGACAGATAGATGGGTGAATAGATAGAGGGATGGATGGATAGCTTGTAGATAGATAGATACATGGATGGATGAATAGACAGAGAGATGGATGGATAGCTTGTAGATAGATAGATAGAGAGACAGACAGATGGACAGATAGATAGATAGATCGATGGACGAATATATATTATAGCTTTATAGTTAGCTATAGATAATTTGACAGATATTTAAATAGACAGATAGATAGATAGTAAAACGGACAGACAGACAGATGGTTAGATCGATAGAAAGATAGGCAGACAGTTAGACAGATAGACGGAAGAATAAATAATATACAGATAGACAGATAGATATACATACCTAGACAGGTACACTCGAAAAATTTGATATGAAACATTTTGTCCATGTGAATATTTGCAAATGAAGACTTTTAGAAGATTATAGGGAAATAAATCAATTACGTTTCAAACTGGAAATGAAAGGTCTATGTAGCTTCGAGCTGCAATAAAACCCCGCACAGAAAACAAGGGACCTCTCGTAAGAGCTCCAGGGTTGCCAATTACAATTACCGCCATCTTGAGCAATTATTTGCCAGTCACGGAATGAACACCTACAGAGTCCTGGCTCTCAATGGCTCTTTCATTTACATTTCTTATGCCTGATAACTTTTTCAAATACTAGAATCAGTTCTGCTGTTCTTTTTTTTTGGATCTTCATTACTTTGGATCGATCTTTACTATACCATTATTATTACTAATGATTCAAACATTATTGTTTTATGTAGTCAGGTCTGTTAATAGAAGGCGGTGCTATACTTGACATCCAGTCCAATGATATAACTTAAAACTGTTCTTCAACAGTTATTTCAGATGTGCGTCATATACGTAGCTATTGACAGAACAAAATAATCCATCTATTTATCTATTTATCCATCTATCTATCTATCTAACTATCTAATTATTTATGTACCTATCTATCTATCTATTTGTCCATCTATCTATCTATCTATCCATCAAGTGATCATAAGAGACAGTCTGGCTGGCCGTCTTCGACAGCATTCTGGTGTCAATTCTTGTAAATACAGACTTTATCCGGATCATAAATAAATTTACACGAGACCTTAAATTTAAAACGTTTACCATCTATTGTAATTTCTGCTTCTAAGTCATCATGGTGATGCTAATATACCGACCTCTAGTCTAATACCATCTTCTCTCATGATACTATTTTCAGCAAATATAATAAAAAATAGCAAGTTTAGTACAATGAAAGGAGGAAGTTAGTTATATTAAATAGCTGCAGACTATAAAAATTAACTTAGTTATGGTAACATAGAAACAATACAGACAGATTCAATGAACAGCGCCCTCTGGTGGCAGGTCGCCCAACTACAATCCTATCCCCATGATCTCAAATAGTTGCAGCTGCAGAGTATACAGCACTGGGTCATCATAAGCAGATATACGGACAGATTCAATGAACAGCGCCCTCTGGTGGCAGGTCGCCCAACTACGGTCCTATCCCTATGATCTCAAATAGTTGCAGCTGCAGAGTATATACAGCACTGGGTCAACATAAGCAGATACGGACAGATTCAATGAACAGCGCCCTCTGGTGGCGGTTCGCCGAAACTACAGTCCTATCCCCGCGATCTCAGAGTATGCAACACGCGGGTATATAGAGTTTCCACCTCGCGCTTCAGTTCCAAATTTCAATTAGTTCAAAATTGTTAATGGAACTGAGGGGGGGGGGGGTTAGCGGTCCATTTTCGGCAGGGTTCTACAGAACTTGACACTTCGGTAATACACATTAAGCAAGTCAACGTTTGCCATTTTGAAGGTGTTTTTGTTGCAGGTATACAAGCCGTGTGAAGAAAATGGAAATCTCTTGTCTCTCTTCAAAAGTTGTCGCCAAATCTTGTCAAAAGGCACCCTGGTGCTAACAACTCAACTCTCAAATGGGCAGAGGCGACGTGTGTAAAAGCCATACGGGTATTATTCGACGTCCGTTTTTCTGTCACAAAGCTGCTTTTAGTTATAACCATTCAGTATCTGCAATTTAGAATAGTGCAGATTTTAATTAGTTATCTGTTTTGTAGCTGGTGATCAATTATGTCTTTTTAAGACTCCGCACAGACGTTGTTTGTTTTATTTGAAGACGTCTAATGTTTGTGATGGTGCTGAGAAAAACGCTCAGCTTTTGCATAGTAAGGTGGTATAACGGACATGCGTGAGTAACCAGAGTTACTTTTCTATGCAGGGATTTGTATAAATAAATTACTCAACGCCGAGCCTCTTAAATACACTCTTAAGGACTTTCAACATCCTGGTTATTTTGTTTTTGGTTATAATTTTCAACTCGCCATGTTTTGATGTATACGAGATGCAAGTTTGTTGGAAATTTGACTAGGATCAGAATCATTCTTCAAATTTGGAATTTACATTTATATTATTTATTAACTACTGTAATTTATATTATTAAAATTTATTTTATGTATTTTGTGCAATGTTTAGTGAATGATTCAGTCGGTAGAGTTTTCGAGCCACCGATTTTTAAAGCTAGTCATTAAATATATCGCCGGAAATCATTATGCTTGGTCTTCTTGTTTTAATTGGAGAGTTATGTATTCGTTGTGTTTGTTTTATGAAGTGGAACGCTTTGTGAGAATTTAAATATCATCTGTCTATCTATATATCTATGTATCTAACTATCTATCTGTGTATCTGTCTGCCTGTTCTATCTATCTATCGATCTATCTATCTACATATATCTGTGTGTCTGTGTATCTGTCTATCTCTCTGTTCTGTTCTATCTATCTATCTATCTATCTATCTATCTGTTTATCTACGTGTCTGCCTGGCTCTATCTATATATCTATCGATCCGTCTGTTTATCTTTCTAACTATCTACCTCCCAACCTACCTATCTATCTATCTATCGATCTATCTATCTACATCTATATCTCTGTGTATCTGTCTATCTCCCTGTTCTGTTCTATTTATCTATCTATCTATCCATCTATCTATCTATCTATCTATCTATCTATCTATCTATCTATCTATCTATCTATCTATCTATCTATCTATCTATCTATGTGTCTGCCTGTCTCTATCTATATATCTCTTTATCCATCTGTTTATCTCTCTAACTATCCACCTACCTACCTATCTATCTAACGATCTATCTATCCACCTATCAAACTATCTAACCATCTATCTGTTTGTATATCTTTCTCGCTGTCTATCTATCTATTACTATTATCGTTATACCTATATCTATCTACTTATGTTTAAGATTGAATAAATTTGAACCAGACAATAAATGATAAATAAAAATAAATCTATTCTAGTGAAAAGGGGCCAGTGCAATGATTAAAATGTAAATTAAATTCGTAACGGCAGAAGCTGAAACTTATTCTTTTTTTAAAAAACAGTTCACGTGGGAGACAAGTGCTGCCATTAAGTTTTGACGATTGAGATTTGAAAATACCTTCTGAATGGGATGTCGAGATAAGGATTAAACGAAACAAGGGGGCAGTAAGAAAGAGGAAATGCAAGAAGCATGTGCGTTTTTTTTTTCTTTTTATTTATTTATTTTTGATTTGCATGGCGCACGCACGGCATCTTTGTTTTGCGACACGCATGGCTCCATCATAAATAATCACGCATGTTCTTTTATGCAAATGACCAAGCCTCTTTTTTTTTTGCTCATACAGATTTTCCCAGCTATATCCTCTATAGACGTTGCTGTGAACCTTTCAATTATACAAGGTTATTTAAAAACATATATGTTTTTTTAAATTAAAACTGTATTGTACATTGTCAATTGTTCCCGTTATTCGATCATATATAGGGATTATCTTTAATCCTGTATTGAACCGGTAAAGCCCAGAGCAATTTAGGAAAAAAGGGTTCTGAATGGCGGGAATCGTTCTAATTTCCAAAGTTTGTAATTTTATTTTTGCCAAAGTAACAGAACGATTCAAAGGGAAATCTAGGAGTATGTTAAGTAGTACCAGTACTACACTCAGTATTTTTTGCGACGTGCTATCTCTGTAACTTTCGGAATCAGAAGCAAATTTATACTTTTTCCCCAACAAGAACTATTTTTTGTCTCTCGATTGCACGCGTTTATTCTGTTCTATCTTTTTGCCTGACAAATGTTCGATCCATCTATCACATCTACTCGTCTGAACACCTATCTATCTATCTATCTATCTATCTATCTATCTATCTATCTATCTATCTATCTATCTATCTATCTATCTATCTATCTATCTATCTATCTATCTATCTATCTATCTATCTATCTATCTATCCATCTATCTATCTATCAATCTATCTATTTATCTATCCATCTATCTATCTATCAATCTATCTATCTATCTATCAATCTATCTATCTATCTATCTATCTGTCTATCTATTTATCTGTCCATCTGCCTAACTATCTACCTAATCTAACTATTTTATCTATCTATCTATCTATCTATCTATTTATTTATCTATCTATCTGCCTATCTATCTACCTATCTATCTACTTAACTATCTTCCTACCTATCTGTCTATCTATCTATCTATACTAACTAACCAACTAATTAACAATCTAACTATCCATCAAAAGTTATCATAGAAACAGTCTATGATCACCTTATATGAGATCATAAAAAAAGTCTTCAAAAGCGCTCTGGTGTCAAATCTTGTAAATACAGACCTATATCTATCTGTCTGTCTGTCTAAACTACCTGCCTACCTACCTGTCTATCTTTTTAAATATATCTTTATCTCTCTTTCCTCTCCTTTTTTATTAAACATCCAATACATTTCATCAAAAACAGTAATACCAGAGAAATCAGTGCTCCAACGTTCCGTGCTTAATACACCCAAACAACATTTTAGCCAAGCTTCTCCAAAATCCAACTGACTTAGTTTCTGGTTGGCTGCATTTACGGGACTTTTACGAGCTTCTGTTTTTCACTTCAAAGACATGATGAGGGCGGTAACCATGTTAACATTACAAATTGATCGTCGTATATTGTTTCTGCCAAAAATTTTTAGAGTAAATCGGATTCAAGCAAATAAGCAAGTAGAGTACAGGAATTAATAGCACCGAATATGTACTAATACGATAGAATATAGGATAATAGGTGAGTATAGGAATACTAATAGAAAAAGACTACTAGGAATATCGCTGTACTTGTATCATTACTGATTATTTACTACTTATTGTTCCTTTTACTTCTTCTTCTTCTTCTTCTTATTCCTCTCTATACACACTTGTTATCATTCTGTCAGTACAGTCTCGGTATGACCTGTGGAATGCCACTATGGAAAGTTTGAATGGTATAAAGGAATCTTTCAAGCTTGCTGCTGCTGCTGCTGCACGAGACCTGATTGACATTATCAGATCTTTTGGCCCACGGTGGCAACTTCCCAATTAGTCCACATTCTCTTGAAAGGCTAACTAGTGTTTCATCAGCAGCAGCCAGAAGGGCCTCAACAGTCAAACAGCGGGGAAAAAGTCAAACTGGAAATCCAACCATCAATCAGTGAGAGAAAACGACTCGACACGTTTTCATACCATTTTCCCCACAACAATATGCCAATGACCCTTAATAAGATAGATTACCCCATGCAAAATTCAGACCAAGTTCAGATATCTGCTACCCGTTCTTACTCTTGCGGTTTCAGTATAACTTTCAGCATGCTTCTGCTTGTGGAATTGGCCCACATCCAGTATTTTCAGCATGCTGAAATCGGATTCAGTACGAGTAAGCATGCGTAGCAGCAGGTCGGACTTGGTCGTTTTTTTCATAAATTCTCTTGCATTGAGCAGCAAGAAGCATGTTCATCATATAGCAGCATGCGATTCAGTAGGGACAGGGCATGCTGAATTTTGCATTGGGTAACCTTCAACAAACTAACAGAGTTCGCTTAATTAACCATGAATACATGTTCACTTTCGATTTTATACAAAAAAACGAGATTCTTCAGGAAGATTCTTCTTTTCCTGGAAAGTTTGACTCATTCCAGTCTCAACTAGGATACAAGACCCTTAAAAGCTGAATTAATCCTATAGCTAACAATTCATTTTAATTAACCATACATAGGTTTAGTCCTGATTTCATAAAAAAGCGAGATTCTTTAGGAAGATTCTCCTTTTCGTGGAAAGTCTGACTCATTACAGTGCAAATGTATACAGGGAGCAGACGACGCTAGTCTTGTACAAACATCCGGTGTGGGCGCGCGCATCACGGCGGCCATCTTGGAACCTGTCGGTGCTAATCACTGACAAGCATCAGACGTTTTCTCGACACTTTTCAACAAAACTTCATCAGCATCTCATTCAAAACATGAAAAGCACACTTGTACTTTTCAACGAAAAAAGGTCACTATAAACACACCACTGAAATTTTTTTTAAAATTTCAATACTTGTTTTTCTATCAAAGTTGATGATAAAACTAATTAAACTAAAGGTTTAGCCGATTTGTATGGGTCTTTTGGGGTGTTGCATAATGAATGGGCATCATCCACATCAAGTAGTTTGAATAGTTTTCCCTACAATCTGTGTAAAAGAGCGATGCACATTGGTGGTTCCCATCAGCGGCCACTTGAGAAGATATGACTCATCAACAATTTCTGTCTTTCACGTAAAGTATACACAGAACCGTCTTTCCCCCTACTGAAGGTTAAAAAGGCGCAACTCTTTGAAGGATTAGACTTTTCATTTCGACTTGTCTTTCGGTTTTCTTGCATTAAGGACGCGAATAGAAACGCTTGAGAAGCAGACGACGTGAGATATCTTCATTCTCTCTTGTGTTGGAAATTACTGCTGTGGATTAGTAGTCGAATCCCTCTAGTGACTAGATTCAGGCTGAATTTACGATAGTCATCCTGGAACATCTATTCAGGCACGCAGGTCCCTTTTTACCCAGAAAAAATTTTCAAAGAGTCTTAAATTTGGGGATCAGGCTTTAGATGCGTTGCCTAAAACATCACGGGTCTTGAAAAGCAGTCGCAGTACAGCGTAAGACAAATTTGTACAATCTTAAACATGGAGAGGAATATTCAGCATGATCTTTGGTTTGAAATACAAGTCTGCGTACAGTTATTATGTCTAATCCCTTCGTCAATGGGAAGGTTTAACAGGGGAACTTGACCATCCCAGTTGTGTTATGATGGCATAGGACGCCATCTGGCGGTTGGCTTGCAAGTTGTATCTGCAGTACCTTTCATAAACTAGTGAAAGAAGCGCCATCGTAGTTAACGGTACTGAGGCCATCTAGTGTCGGTATCGAGAACTACAAACTACGGCGATCACCTTCATTGGTTAAATGCTGGCAGGTACGTGGTAGTGAATACCGATAATAACGGTTACTAGAGCGGCGTTTCAGTTCAGTAAGTTACGTGACTTTCAATACCTTTGGGATTTTTCACTTGATCATTTTAATCAGTTTAACCCTGATGACAAGAATCACGAGTGAATACATGAAATGATCCCGCGTTTAGCAAAAGCATGAATAAGAAATCGCATTACGGTTTAACTATTAAGTGATTAACTTGAAGTAGATTTGGACATTAGTGGATCACTAATCTAATTTACTCAAGTGCATCGTGCAAGGGGAACTGTATTAATGGTTCCTGCTTCAACTTCACGAGCGAATATTGACTAATGATAACTTGATGAATGGACTTATAATTTGAAATGGATTAAGATTACTTCTTTCTAACCAGTACCTACACCTTCATGTCTTTCATTCTTTTACAGCGTTATTCTTTGCGTTCAAATTCAAGTGTGGTACTATAGCTTGTAACTAGATGGCGTCCGTGCTAAAGTGGAAACTTCAAACTGGACTTAATTAAATGAGTGACAGTTTTAGTTATCCAACTTTCGGACAACAAGGATTTCAATTTGTTTTCGTGTTAACGCAATAATTTACAAAATTCTAACGGTAGCCATCGGGTATACATTTCTTAAAGATAGGAGGCCTTTAAGCAGTAAAAAATGCCCATCCAGATATCAAGATTTTGTAACTTGCAACGCAAATTGTAATATTTCTCACTCTTCTACCTTTTGATATATTTACGCATCTATACTATCTGTCTATGCATCTATCTAGCTATCTACCTATCACTTCTTCTTCATATCAACCCATCTTTCTATCTATCTATGTATCTATCTATCTACCTATCTATCTATCTGTCTACATCTATCTATCTTTCTACACACCCCTCCATCTACCTATTAATCTATCTATCTATCTATCCATCTATCTATCTATCTATCCATCCATGTACCCATCCATCATCCATCCATGCACCCATCCATCCATCCATCCATCCATCCATCCATCTGTCTATCTATCTAAGTCTATCTATCGATCCATCTATCGATCCATCTATCGATCCATCTATCGATCCATCTATCTATCTATCTATCTATCTATCTATCTATCTATCTATCTATCTATCTATCTATCTATCTATCTATCTATCTATCTATCTATTTATCTACCTACCTACCTACTATATGTATCTATGTCTATCTATCTATATCTATGTATACGTGTGTATATGAATATATGTACGTTTATATAAATATGTACGTATCTATCTCTTTATCTATCTATCTGTCTTCCTATTTACGTATCCACAAAGAGGCTGGTTAAATTACACCAAGAACGTTAGCTCCTTATACCCTCGATCGAAAAGGAGGAATACGCCATTGCAAGATTAACCAGAACACAAACTTGGTTGTTTACTTTGACTGACGCGCAGTGTGATACGAAACAAACAGCGGTCATCAAAACTAGGCGCTACATTACAACTCTGGATGAACCATAATACAGGGCCCCAAATTACTCATTAAAAAGGTTGCACTTTTAAACATGACGAAACAAAGTCCTGGAGAAAACCCACTTTAAAGCGCTCGTAAAAAACAGATACTTGAAAATCTCTCTTTGCTTAAGGTCTAAAAACAAGAATAACTCACCCACGTGGCGATTTTTTAAAAAATATAGCATTATAGCAAAACTGTAGTCATCAAGTTAATCGCGTTGAATGAAACCTGATATAAACTATAATTAAATCAGTAGGTGGTTACAGTAACAGTTACCATGTAGGGTTACCATGTAGTAGTTTAACAGTGATTAAATATAATTAACTAAATTATTTGTATTATCATTATGTTATATTTACTATATAACATAATATAAAACTTAATTACATTATAGTTACTAATAGTATAGAGTCATATATAATAAATTATCACTGAATATACTATAATTACCAATGTAATTTGATACGGAAGAAACGAGAGAAGTCGATCATATGCTTTTAGTTCTGCATGAGGGAGGGAGTCTGAAAGTGGAGCAATAAGATCATGCGTTAGAGGAGGGGGGGGGCATCGAGGTACGTGCTGCTGCTGCTGCTGCTCCAACTACATAACTTGCACCTGCACACCTACTCGCACCACCAGTCTTGGCTGGAACACCGTCTGTTCCAGAACACGCGCGCGCGCTCGTCTCAATACTCAAGCCTCTCTTTTTCAACATTCACATAACCGGCAACTTGAAATATAAAACTGAATATTCATCAACAGTAAATATCACCTGAATGACTTTGTGTGACCTTCGACCTCGTTCTCTACATTGACTTGAGATAAGACTCCCAAAGTGTTTTTCCAATAACCTAACCTGGATATAACCGAAGTCGACATCGCAGAAATACATTCCTCTTCCAGAAAATGGCGTCTTCTGCAAGTTCCAGCAATTTCTTCCACGAGGTAAGTTTTAAACTTAATTTCGCAATAGTTTGATTAACTTAAGAACATCACGGTATGGCTTTTGTTCGTCTGTTCAAGTTCCCTCGTGCTGGTCACCGTTAACCGGTTTCCCTCGCTTTTAAATTTGATTTTATTTCATACGAGGAAGGATTTCTAGCTTTAAAATGACACTGGCCAGCGTATAAGAATGTCGCCGTTTTTATCATTTGGAATTTTTTTTTATTCATAGATGAATTTAAAAATAGAAAAGAAATTCCATCGCGCGGGGATCACCATAATGGGTTTGAGGGAGGCGGAAAAAAAAACCGCACAAAGTTGCGACATTTGGCGGTCAACCTTCTGCTGTTCTGAACATAGCACCCAGAGAGACTTTCACTGTAGCTTTAGCGAGCTGGCAAAATTTGTGAACACTTTTACTTTTTTCCCGTGTTTCCCTGTGAAAGTAGAAAGACGGTTGAAAAAAAAATTAAAAAAAATAATGGTCAGGAAACCGTGACCAAGTCTGCTCCAGTTTTGACCATTTGTTGCTTTCTATTGTTCGACTTTTTAGAAACAAAAACATCTGCCGTGATAATCGATTAATCGGGTTCAGGGTTACAACTTTGAACGTGAAATTTAAAAAAAAGATGGAACTGAAAATGGTTTTCCTCCGGTATCACTATCACTTGCCCTTTTTTTCAAATTAGGAATTACCAGTAAAAAAAAAAACTCCCGTATTCTTTCAGAGTATCAAAGAAAAGGAGCGGGAGATTCGAATAGAAGGTTTTGTACCGGATTACGGGAGCGTGAATCCTTGTTGTTGGAAATGGAGTCACAAAAGGGTGTATGACAGATAAACGGGGTCGACCATTTCTGAAAGCTAGATGAATTTAGCCTACATTGAACATAGCTGATTAAGAATCGGTCGAAATCACCTAGATTTGGAACCGAGACCGCAGAAAGGGATGCTAACTACTTACCCCGGTTTTCGACTAGCTACTAACTTTTAGTGATGTTGGCTACTCTTATAGCTGGGATATACTAGTGTATCGACCATATGCTAAGCTCACCTAGGTTTTAGAAATTCAGGTCCCAAACGGTCAAAAGTATAACCGTAGAACTCAGCTAGGTTCTGGATTCCCTCATTTTTAGTTAATTCGTACATACATAGTGACCTATATATGACAAACTCACCTATGTTTTCGATGTTTGACATATAGAGTCGGCAGCAATGGCCAAAGTCATCTACAATTTTGAACTATAGCTATCCTCTTTTGAAATCTGGTTCCGGGACATCATTAGGGGGTTATCCGACAAGCTCACCTAGGTTGTGGAAGGGCGACCCATAGAGTCGACATCTATGAACTAATCTCGCCTATGATTCTGAACTATTTAACGTCAAATAACTTAGTTCTGAACATTGCATAGCTATACTATAAGCCAAGCTCACCTAGATTTTGGAAGTATGGCCAAAACCGGATGAGACGAACGGCTAAACTCATTTACATTTCAAACCCTCTAATCAAGGTTGAACCTTTGTAAAGCTCACCTAGGTATCGGAAGCTTAACCTGGGTTTTCGACTTGCAGTTTGGTACCGAAAACTGTCATGTGACGAACTCACCTAGGTTTTAGCAAAGCTCAGCTTTTGTATGTAAGTGAGCCTACGTTTCTAGGGATTTCTAGCTAACTCTCGGGTTAAGCTCGCCTAGGTCTTCAGTTTGCGTTGGATTTCTCTGAACTCACCTAGACTTTAGATATCCACTATAGGAATCACGAAAACTACACAGTTTTCCTATATTCAAAATATACCAAACTATCGGCTTTAGTATCCTAGGCCAATCTCGCCTAGGTTATAGAACTTCTCGCAATACCCAAGGCTATACTGTTACTGCAAAAACCAAACCCGCAATCAACCTACGCCGAGATCACCTAGGTTTTAGACCCGACATCAAGTTTTCCATCGAAGAGAGATACTTTAAATCAACTATATTTCCACCAGAAATAATAGAAAATTACATTAACTGGACCTTTAATCGCAATAAGTAAGTACAATACATGTCAGTAATGGTAGATAACCTACATGTATATAACTTGACTGTATCGAGAAGGGCTTGGACTTACATTCTTGCCGGGATCTCGGTACTGCATGCTAAACTCGGCTGAGAAGAATAGAGACGGAGCGCGTAAATCTGATGATGTCATAGTAGCTTACAATGGCGCTGTCGATAGCAGGCTGACGACACGATAACATAAAAGGGAAACTATCCAGGGCGGCTGAAAATGGGAAACAAGAATTAGAGACCAATACATATGAAAGAAAAGTAACACAATATGCAATAATAATAAGAATAAACACAATATATATTTTTAAAAACATGCCGATTTATTCGAGTGTCCCGATTCGATAGCAATCGATGTTTTTTTGAATCCGTCTAAATTTGAATCGCGGGCTGCGAACAGCACAAAAGAAGTCGCAGTTCAAAAGGGCTCTCGACAAGTCCAAAGTGAAAGTTTCACTTCTTTATACAATAGGCTTTTCGACAACTGCATCTCGAGTGCCTTCGAATGTCGACAACTTGCAACACTTTTGTTATTCGCCTTCGATACATTAATTAAATAATACCCAATAATTAGGTTAATTAATTATTTTTATAATGGATTGGCTATCTTATAACTGTTTAATTGCTGTTCGTTATTTAGATAACATTAAAGCGAAATCTTGAGATAGATATGGCAATGTCGCAATCTGCTGTTTTCGTCTGCTAACTCCCAGCTATTTCTTCTTTAATGATGTAAACTGTTAAGCTACTAATTAAATAGTAAAAAAATTACTATAATTGCAGTTTTAATTTATAGATCATTAGCTGTATATGGTGTGTTAATCAACAATAATAATGTAAAATATAATTACAATTCGCTCGTTTATACGCAAATTTGGCAACGCTGCTAATTCTTAGCCTTGCCTCTTGTAGTTTACAACTTCCTCTTCAGTACGTCATCATTGTCTTTGGCTAATTGCGATAATTTCGTGGCAATAATCATATTTCGCAGATTAAATTATTAAAATATAGGTCTACAACCTGTCACTCTAATTAAAATTTGAATTAAAAGTGACAAATGTAAAAAAAATTAGTATAAAATGCGTTCGAAACAAAATAGGCAACGTCGTAAAATTATTTACGTCCGCCTGTTTGCTTCAACACAAGTCATGTAATTATACGGGGAGTGTCTCTTTAGGCAAAATGAAGCCATGAATCTTTTTTTCCCCTGCTTTTTGCAAGCCATTTAATACGTGGCTCGTAACTACATTTTGGCAAAGAAGGACAGTTTACCGGCGATGGAAATGGCTATTCAAGTCCCCCAGAGAAAGGTCGTTCGTTTGTGGCCCGGAATTGGGCAGGCGTAAAAGTAATATACACACACACACACACAGAGCTAAAAAGACGATTTACCTTCAAGGAAACTGCTGCTCTAATTACAGTGATTATACATGAGCAAATTTTCTTTTCGCGGCGGTATTAGATATTCTCAAGGCTGTTTGGTTAAATCATGATCGAAAAGCTACCGCGGTCTCTCTATTTATCTATCTGCCCATCTATCTTTATCTGTCTGTCTGCCTGTCTGTCTATGTATCTATCTATCTTTCTGTCTGTCTTTCTATCTATTCTATCTGTCTACCTATCTATCTATCTATCTGTCTGTCTGTCTATCTATCTGTTTATCCATCTTTCTATCTATCTACCGATCTATCTGTCTATCTGTGTGTCTGTTTATCTATCTATCTATCTATCTATCTACCGATCTATCTGTCTATCTATCTGTCTGTTTATCTATCTATTCATCTTTCTATCTATCTACCTATCTATCTGTCTATCTATCTATCTATCTATCTATCTATCTATCTATCTATCTATCTATCTATCTATCTATCGATCTATTTATCTATCTATCTATCTACTTAACGATATGATAAATAGATATCCATATAAAGATCAACATAAGAGTCGAAAAAGTCTTAAGCCGAGATTTCCCATGGTTTTATTGGGTAGACAGGTAAACAACAAAGCAGTTTCATCGAGTTTTATTGACATGATTAATATCCTCAATTCGTGTTATAATTTCTTGTATTATTAATCTGTGAAATTTCCATTATACGAGAAAGAAAAAGAGATCAGTTAACTATACGCAAGAGTTTTCTCGACTATTATGGAAGTTGCTCCGTTGCAATGTGGCTCCGATAACAATCGTATACAACACTCTCTCAAAACTCGATTCAGGAATATATGTCATAACTTTTCTCTCAAAAAAACTGGACTTTTTCAAAGAATGGTTTTCGTCCAATCACGGACAAGTGGAAAAAGACAAAACTCTACATCAAGATCCTTAACTAAATTATAAACTGAAAAGGGACGGGAAAACGCGAGAGGAGACCGTATCTCAGCATACATGTTGTATGTATATATATATCTATCTATATACATATAGCCACGGTGCGAACCAGAACTTCAAGTTTCCTTATACGGTCACCATACAGAGCAGGTAAGACCAAACAGATGCCACCACACAAGAGAGAAATTATATTTAAAAAAAACACAAGAGTCAAATCTGCTCAAAACATCATAATTCAGTCCAATTAAGCTTCCTCATCTTATGGTCACGTGCTGTTGTTTTTTTTTTCTCTCACTGAATTAAGTTCTCTGGCCAGCGGTTTTCAACTCAACTTCTGGCTTAATACCCTATTGTTAAAATTACTGTGTGAGATGAAGAACCCAGCTGTTGAGATATATAGCCATTAGCATATTTAGTTTTGGCGATTGACGGGCTGTCCATATGTGTAAAATGGCATCTATTAAGCTTCTGAGAACTCCGCGAAACAAGATTCTTCCCAAAGAGTTACATATCAGGTTTTGGGCACTCGACTTGAAAAAGTATAACAAGTTCTGAAGCACATATGCGGCGTGTTTCTCTGACAGAAAACGTTTTTCTATTCTGTTGGGATTTTTATTGAAATTAAGAAAAAAATAAAACCAACAGTTGAGGAATAAATAAATAAATGAATAAAACAGTCTTGAACGAAAAGAAAGATAGGAAGCTGGTATATATGTATAGCGTCCTTGATATGTGAATACGCCGACAGAAATTATTTCACTTGTAGTACATTAAAATGCATAGCGCCAAGTCCGAAGAGTTTTTGTGAGCGCCATCGAGCGTTTTTTTTGCTCTCTTATCGGGAAAGGATAAAATTCCGTTTTAAATTCGTCTCATTCTTCTTCCTTCTCCTTATTTTCGTCTCAGTCTCCCTTTTTTTGCAACCATATGCCCTGTGCACTCAATACCGACTATCTATTCCCATTTGGGAATCTTCTTCATAAAAATTGTACATATTAATAATAATTATAATAATAATACTATTAGTAAACATTCTATATGTAATGGCATAATGACGTCAGGTCACGTGACACTCCATAGGGCTGTATACACAGATAATTTACTTTTAGAGGAAAATTTGGTTTCATTCTTTTGAAGTCAAAAACTTTCAACAAAAAAAAATATCAGTATTTGGAAAAGAATACAATTTTTTTTTCTAATCACCCAACCGTCAAGATGGCGGACGCTGTACATCATCACTTAATTTAAATACATATACAGTAATTGGGTTTAAATTAATTGTCATGTACCAGATTGTAAGCCTATATATAGTGTTTTCTCTTTTCATAACACACAAAATTTCACTCGTTTACTTATAAAGAATTTTTACCCACGGCCTCTGTGTGTACATGTGTACTTTCCTCTTGTAGTTTCCTATTATTTTAGTCTCGGCGGGGGGGCTATATGACGCAAGCAGCTCGGAAGGAAAAAAAAATTTCAAAAACTTTTTCTTTTTCCATTTTTAACATTTCACGCTTCAACTGAGAGAAAAGTGAAATTGTAGAGCACAGCGCGCACTTGACTTCAATTTTTCGTCTCATTCAATTCGACGCTGTTGTGCCGCCGGTGGTAGGTTAATCTTCGTATGTACACCTGCGCCATTCACCATCTCTCTGCTCGACAGACAATACTCAAGTTGTGTTATTCCATACAAATAATAGTTAAGTATATGACTATCAACCATAAGTACAAGACAATTTCATCAGCCTTAGACGAAACTATATACATGTACTGTAATAAAACTATAAGTACATATATTCAACGATAAGAAAAATTCTCATTGGCTCTGTGAATATCAAAAATGTTTCCCACACGGTGCAATATATTTGTTTTGAGACTCGCACAGACGTCCTTCGTTAACACAAAAGGAGGGTTGCAACTCTTACTATGGTCCATTCATCGATACTGCAGGTTCCCACGAGTTGCGATACCCCTCTCACCTCAGTAGAAATAAAGATTTCCCTGAAAACCGTGTTATTTTCCTCTGTAAAAATTCCTGAAAACGTTGATATTTTCATACAAATGACAGCTAGGGCCTCTAGCGGTTTGCTATGTTTTTTTCCCCATCCTCATATCATGGGGAACATTTGTGCGTGCATAAAAATTTCCTACTAAGCCAAATAACCGAGAACGAAAAAATGCAGGATGAAAATTAGCCAACGGGCGAATTCATAAAATGTACTGGATCGTGAAGGTTTTTGGAGGAAATTGAGTGTAGTTAACTTCATTTGGCTGGATGTACATGGTGGACACTGTGCCACTGTCACTTTCGCTTACATCACGAACACAAGTGTTCCATTAACCGAGTTTGGGAAAAAAAAACTGAAAGTTGAGGAAGTAACAGAAGCTCATGACGGATCTTGTCAGTGATTTTCTTGTCCTTGTGAAGCAGATGTTCCTCGAGATTTTTCGTCTGCTCTTTTTTTAGGAGTTATTTTACACAAGAGATGAGTTAAGACGGTGCTACGTTTCGTGTAAACACAACTTTCGCCTTATAATTGGTTCAAGGATTCGTTGATGAGTTTGCTTGTTTATACGAATGTTTGCTGCACAGCATAATTGAAACCGACTTGATTTCTACGTTAAAATTAAAAAGAGAAATGAATGATTAGCTTATTGCAATAGCCAATTGTTCTTATACAGGTTTTTTACGATTGAAGATAAAAGATCTCCCATTTTCTTTCAAAGTTTGGTTTTTATTCTCCATCAGCTTATATATTCGAAACTTGTTTTCGCTCTTGCTGCCGGTTTACCGTTTAGCACAAACTGTCTGCACGTGGCTGTTGCGCAAAGAACCCTCAAATAGCCCGGTCGTAAATAATTTCAAATTTTCAACAAAAAAAGGAAGTGATAACGGCCCGTCGAATCAAGAAGGAAGATTGATGATTGCTTTGTAGCCTCCGGAACAGAAGTTTTAGGACACATACCGGGAGGAAAATCGCACGTGAAGGGTATATACATACGCGCGTCCAACATATAGCAGGAGCCAAAAGAAACTTCAGCCTGAATAAAATCTAGATCCAACACCAAGTTAAAAAAAGGATCTCGGATGCAAAAGTTGCACACGCGGGGGGAGAAAGTTGGATTTTCGAGCGCTATAATAACTTCATTTCACAGTCGGCTTGCATAATTAATTTAGATGCCGTGAAGAATTTGCATAGTACCATGCCAAGTGAACACATCGCACACTTGCCATGAGCCTTCAATGAGGATTTCGCGTGCCGTCAGCCTGTGAATCCCGCTTAATGATGATAAATATCTCTATACAAACCAACCTATGGCAATACACACTCGATTCACACACACTCACAAAAAAGAGAGCATGTACATATAGCTGATATAATTTTCATCGTACACGGGTTTTCTATATACATACAAGTAGACCAGTCACCATGTTAGGGAAACCCCATCATGGGATACCAAATTCACCTAGAAATCAATTAGTTCCCCACTTGCTTTCTCATTACGCCAGCTCCCAAAATTGGCAATCCACGCGTCCGTCTTTTTTATTTTCGATGTTTTTTCGGTTTTCTCACAGCAGGCAAAATCAAGCCACCTGCAGGCTACATTCTTCGATTCTCCTACTAGCAACGAGCGGTAGAGGGGGAAAAAAGAAAATTCCCAACGGCTGCCCTATATAAAGAATTACCTCAAAACACGTGCGCAAACAGCAGACGTCGAGAGAAAGTGGTTTCCTACTCTGATATCAGAGCTTATTTTTTCCCCTGCAGTAATCCCTACCAGTTTGCCTATAAGCATTTTCCAATTAGCTTAAGGCTTTTCCTCTTTTTTTTTGTTTTCTACTGCTCTAACAGTAACAATTGGGTACACAGGCGAGTTTTCAGTATTAAAGCTTTCCTTTTTGTCTGGTTTTTCGTTCTAGTTCCAGCAGTTGTGGCAAGACTCGATGGCTGAAAGCATCATGAACGAACCACTGGTGGTTTCCCAAGCTCCTAAAGCCATGCACGACGACATTGCCTTCGACTCAGCAGCAGCAGCTCCGATTTTCATCAACATCTCGGCGATACCGACGACTGCAGTGATGGACAACAACGAGACCGATTTGGCAACGTCAGTTTTGCGAGAACATGGCGTCTTACCAGCATCGGATATCAGCAGCCAGTTGGTTCAGGGTCATCTGGTGAGCCACGAGTACGAAACTAATTGCGATTCATCGCAACTGGTTCAAGAGATGTGCGAGATGTACAATCTGGATGGTGTAGTCCACCGTCCTTGCGGCACTGAATTCGGTCTAAACCAGTCTTCTGCCAACCTTGTCGTCTACCCTGGAGACACTCAGTACCAGGCTGATTTCAGCAATACCAGTCCCCAGCTTGGCCAGCAGGCTAACCAGGTTAACAGTGATGGCCTAATTGACTATGGGGAGGATTACGTTGATTTGGATTCACTGCTCAATCAGACCGCCGAACGGTATGCAACTCCTACTCAAACCATTACTGAACCCACCCAGCAGACAAACTTTGAAGTTCCCATCGAATCGACGGTACTTTTCTCGTACTTAACGACCGGTATTAGAAATAAACCCTCAGCATCATCACCTCTCGACAAGCAGTCAGTACCTTCTTTCTACGCTCACGGACAAATCTCTCCACCGGCAAGTCCAGAACAACAACAGCAACAACAGCTTAGTGCCAACTCACAACCTCATGTTGGCCATACCACAATATGCGCCGTAGATCTGGGTTCTATATCGGTGCAACAAAGCCTGAATGCAAATCCGCCATCATCTATACGAATGATGACACCTCCGTCCTCGCCAGACTTGGTAGAATACCCGCAGCGAACCAACAACAACACCCGGGAGAGCACCAGTCCCGAGCGCGTGGTTATCAACCAGCACCCAGCGTTAGCCCAATCCACGCAGAGCATCTCTCGAGACACCGATAAACCACGTAAAGGGAAGAAAGTCTGCGGAAGAAAGCGGCTATCGACTCACGCTTGCTCCCACGCCGGCTGTGCCAAAACCTACACCAAATCGTCACATCTGAAGGCGCACCTGCGGACGCATACCGGCGAGAAACCGTATCAATGTGCTTGGAAGGACTGCGGCTGGAAATTTGCTCGTTCCGATGAACTGACGCGTCACTATCGGAAACACACGGGGGATAGACCGTTCCAGTGCCACATGTGTGACCGAGCCTTCTCCAGGTCTGATCATCTGGCGCTGCACATGAAACGCCACATCAGCGTATGATGAGAGTACCCCACACCGGTTTCATAATTGTGTAAATTAACCAGAACTTGGCTTCTCATCGTGTTTTTGTTCGCCCTATACCTGTTCAATTCTACGGAAGAACTCGTTGTAACCTTGCTTTCAAAACCTGAAAACTTCTCTTTTTTCCACAGACAATTGCTTCCATTCTCTCATCGTCAAGGACGAAACCTCATACCCAAAAGTCTTGACGACTTCAAAACGGTTTCCTCCTGAAAATGGATATCTCCTGCAGGCCCTGCTGGTCTTAGTTATATAGCATCCACTTTCATGACCTTCCTTCCATGGATGATGGAATGAACATTATGACCCAGATCAATTTGCTTTTTAACGGCTTCCCAACATTGTAACAGGCTCCTTGTCCCCTTCCTTCCTCGTACATATATTATTCATCAACAGGCTTTTCCTTTTTGAATGGATGAGATAATCTTTTTTCCAAAGCCTGTCATCATGGTTGTACCCTTGAACTGTGTAATGAAGGCGTTAAGTCATACAACGTAACTGTCTTGATGTAAACGAGCCTCTAATGGTTTAGATGAAAAATTTCCAACTTCTTCCCTATTTTTTCCTCGAGACTTTGAATTTCTCTTTGGCACCGTAAGTCCTTGAAAATATTTCTTTTGTGTAATTTTGAGAAGAAAAATATGTCTGTGATTATCATCGTCGTCTCGGTAAGAGTTGTATAGCAAGGCTATAGTCACACTTTAATTCTCCTACACATGTTTGTAGACGCCATAATACTCGACAATGGCAACCCATATACACAAGTGTTGACGCGTTTTGTTCCTGCTGATGTAATATTTTCCCTCTCCTTTATCACATTTTTTCCCTCTTTCTATCTCACACACCATGTTCATGGTCTGCTGCACTGCTTTTCTCACTTACACTGAAGCGAAAAAAATAAAAAAGCGTGTAAATTCGTGTTCTCTCTCTCTCTACATGCTTGGTTTTCCCCGTACATATACATTCATGCGTTGATGTCTCTCCAGTATACCGTGTTACACCGTGCATATATTATATAAAATAGGTTATTATTTTTCCATACAATAAACGAAAGCCATACTTTTGCTCACGCATTATTAATCTTCTTTCTTTAGATTTCTTTTTTTTCCCCGGAAACAAGAAAAAAGGGAAAATAAAAAAAACAGTTCACTTAGAACAATGAATGTTTAGATGGGATACAGATGGCTGAACCAGTTTTCAGCTGTGTTGGACAAGATATGTAAAAATCATGTGAACATCGCGTGATTTACAGTTCAGGTTCTGCTGGATGATATTTGCTATGCGCTCCGCTCAACTTGATGACCTTCAAATGAAGCGAGTCGTTGATAAAGAGGAGCATAACTAAATTAGGACTCAAACTGACGTTGGATAAAACATACTCTTAATGAATTGTATGACATAATACCAAATAGTGCTATATGCTTATAAATAACTTCATACTTCAAAAGGAAACTTCGTACAATCAAGAGAAACAAAAAGGGTTTTGGCTTAGGATAAGTTGATCGCTTATACCACCCAAGTTTTCAAAGATATAAGAGCCAAAAACATACCACGTATAGCACCGATACTACTTTATACGCTGGTAAAATTTCATTTCAATCAAGCTGCAAGTTTCGCCAAAATAAAACTGTAAAGTTAAATGAAACCATCTCCATCCATCCATCGACCTCGACGATTCATTGTTATCGAGGAAAGCACAAGTAAATAACGGATGATTCAGTCCTCGTCTCGTATAAATATCCGTATTGTTTACTACGGAATGTCAACAACGACAAAGACAATCACACAAATCTGCGAGGAATCCCAAGACTTCAACCAGACTTGCATAAGGTCCTGTACTAAAACGAAGGAACATTTTATAATGGCAAAAGTAGAATGTTAGCCAACGTGATATTTACGCATTGAAACTACCTGAAGCCATGCCCGTGGCTTTATTATTGTTGTCACCGCATTATGGGCTGACTATGGGAGTGTTTTTACAGTTGGCTTGTTAGGCGGCGTGTGGAGAAGTTGCTGCAGTGGAGGACTAATGATTCTCGCGGTTAGGCAAATGATAGGGATGGTTAGAGAAGACGAGCGGCCTTCACTTCGGATTTCAAATGGCAATATTTGCAGGAAATGACAAATTTTCCTGGAATCATTAGACTACAGTTTTGGGGGGCTCAACAATAGGGTCCCGGTGTTTGTTTGTTTACTTTGGGCTTTTATATCGCTGGCTCAATGGACGCATTGTGCGAGTTATTTTAAGATCCTGTAATAAAAGCTATTCTCTTCGAAACCTAACTTCAGTGGAAAATTATAATGTATTATTATTCGTAAATTCGCAACTGGCTGTCTCTGCAGTTTAACTTATTTTTATAGATGTATATGTTAATTTACTAGAATTTCTTACGTTATATACTAGTATGCATGTTTAATAATGATACTAGATGTTATTTTAAGATTCAATAATTGAACCTGTTTAACCGTGAGGAGTAATGGGTTTCATTACTGTTTTCACTCGCTGAACCTTGAATATACTGAGCATGCCTTGTGTACTTTTGTACAAAGCTTGAGGGATCCATAAAACTCGACATTATCATATCATTGTCACAATTTTTCATGACTGTCATTAACAAAGATGCAAAAGTTTAGGCTGAAAAGTGTCTGTCTTGAAACAAACTGTCAAGTCTTAAGTAATCGATCGTCACCATTCATTCTTAAGCTATTCTCCTAGTCAACTATAAGAGACTTTAATAAATTTGTAATTGTCCGTTGATATATCAATAATACAACTAATATAATATGCGCACATTGTTATGGATATAAATCATAATGTATAAATTATAGTGTTACAGGCTACTGATAGCGAAAATGTTTTGCCATCGACTATGCGACTCGGTTACTAAGCAATTCTTTTAGCCTGGCAGGTTGAAAGTCACTTTGCCATGAAAGAGGGTCTATTTCTTTATTTAAAAAAAAAGGGTAATTGTCTGCAAAAGTATAGTTTGTGGGAGAGACAGCCCGTTAACTGTTTGCTTGTTTTTGCTATTGTTCGCGCAGTGGCGATTTTCTCAGAATTTCTTTACCTTTTCAACAAGTGTTTTTGTCGTTCAAGAATATTTGCCAGTTCAGTTGAAGCTTTTGTACAGTCCTTGGATCCCGAAAAGGGGGGGATCTGAATGATGGGAAATTATACGATAGTTTTTAACAATGTTTAGGAATTTTTTTTGTCGAAACTATCAAGCCGATTTGAATGAAACTTTACGAGTGTGTTGAGTACTATTGGACGTACAAACAGTATTTTTTGGGTTGCTATATCTTTGAAAGTGTGGCAGCAATAAGCAATCAAGTTTTCCCCAGTAAAAGTAGCGGGGGTTCGCACGTCCACGGAACTGTATTCGAGTTGAAAAATATTTTGAGATTTTCTCAGGATTTTTGTGATTTTCATGGAATCTTTTTAAACGGGATTTACGGGATTCTTTGATAGATTCTTAAGGATTGTTGCACATTTTTGCAGATTTTTTTTTGTATTTGTTGGAGTTTTAAAGGATTGTTTTTCTTCGGATTTTTATGAGATTTTGGCTGAAGTGTTCCAGGATTTTCCGATTTGCGAACCCCTCGCTGTTGTACTACAGTTCACCAAGCTACCCTTTCTTCCCTCCTCAACCTGCTGCACTGGTGTATGTATACGCATTGTTTCTTTGTCGATTGTTTTCGTAGTTTTTTTTAACCCCAAGGGAACTTTAAGAAGAAGCAAAAGGAAAAATGCAATGGTATCTTTGAGTTGCTGTAGTTGAGTGTTTACGATTATTGAAATTCGTCCAGTCAAGTTGTGGGACCTCTAACTACCTGTTTGCCTGTTTGTCTTTGTGTCCATCTATCTATCTATCTATCTGTCTATCCATCTATATATCTATCCATCTATCTATCTATCTATCTATCTATCTAACTATCTATCTATCTATCTATCTATCTATCTATCTACCTATCTATCTATCTATCTATCTATCTATTTATCTATTTATCTATTTATCTATCTATCTATCTTCATATTTATCAAGCTGTCTATCTGTCTGTCTCTATCTACCTATCTATCTATCAAGCTGTCTATCTGCCTGTCTCTATCTATCTATCTTTCTATGTTTCTATCTATCTATCTATCTTTCTATCTATCTATCTATCTTCCTATGTATCAAGCTGTCTGTGTATATATCTATCTATCAAGCTGTCTATCTGTCTGTCTCTATCTATCTATCTATCTAGATAATCATCCATCCATCCATTTATCCACTTATCCATCTAGGTTATCTACCTTTCCAACAAACGAACTATCTACCTACTTACCTATGTGCTTTCTAATCCATCTCCTTGTCTATCTTTCGATCCTATATTCATCTCTTTTCCGTTTCTTATTCTTAATCTTTCTAAATTAACGTTTCCCCTTTCCATTTCAAATTGTTCTCTTTGAGAAAAGCATTTGAGCACAAGGCCCTTGGATCTACTGCGCTTTTTCAGCTATGGCAGGAATGTAATTATCTCTCTCTAATTTTAAATTTACTTCAACTCTTGTCTTGATTCCTAATATACGCTATTAAATCCTGATAAAACACTTCAAGTAATCCTTGTCTATAGAATTTGATTTATGATTACCACGCACTGGTTTTGATTCACGTATTTTTCCGAGTTTATAAACAAGGTTTACTAATTATTTGTTACTAGTTTTATCGAATGTATATTTTCCTCGTTAACTTTTAACCAATGGTAAATACAAACGACAAGAACAAATTTTTTAAAAAAATCCCACCAGACCGGTTAATTTGTATTCCTTCTTTAAATCTCTGGTAAAATAAACAAAGCTGAAATATCTGTCGTTGTTCCGTGCCCTTAATTCAATTAGCTTCTCAGAATCCCGTCATTGACGACTATGGCGCCACAGCAAGAAATTTATCAATTAGTTCCGATCAAGACCGTATCAGTGATCCTTTTAAATACAAATTTAAAAAAAAATTAACAACATAATAAGAATAATAGATGATTTAAATAAATAAAATGGTAGTAATAAATAAGTAGGAATAGTAAAGCGACAATTCTCTTATATGTAGCACGCAGTACATCTCGAAGCGCTTTAATCACGTAATAAGGTCGTGAAATAACACTATCAACATGTACATAAGCATATCGAGAACGGCGGTGAACGTATAATAGTGTCAGGCCATTATAAAAACGACGTAAAAGTTACAAATAATTTCACTTTCATTTGCATAATAATCAATACCTTAATGCACTGGAAAGCTAAAAGAGCACGTGCAGGCTTTTGCAACTGATTAAAACGCAATTAGCAAAACAGCGAAGCGACTTAGCGAAAAAAGATCAATCCCATTAAGATTTATTCGATCCGAAAAGATTCTGCAAACAGTTCCAAGTGTAACGTAACCTTCGGAATGTTAAAATTAACCCGCAGTTTTAAATTAAAATACTTTACTTAATATGAATGCCAAATGAGCTACAGGATTGCTAGTAATTTCATAAGATCAACTCAGATATTAAAGTGAATATCTAAAGCAGTTAAGTTAAAACAAAACAATGCGTGTACAAACGAACGATGGTATAATGGAGGAAAAATGCTCGAAGTTGACCGGGAGCAAAAAATAATAAACATATACTAATATATTTATATATATATATATAACAAAATGTATTAATATAAATAATCATAAGAACATATAATTAGACGATTAAGACACTAGTAACATAAAATGTAATAAAATTCCGATACAAGTAATAAAGTCAAGTCAACAAGTCAACATTAATCTTTCACCTCATCGAACCTTGTCAATCGCAAGTCAGTGTACATCGAGTTGTGGAGTTGGGCTCTACAATCAACACAATTAAGTCAACAATAAAATCACATGAAACTAAGTATAAGCAATAAAATAGTATATAAAATTCAAATTAATATTGAACAATAACAATATAGATAAAATTCAAGGTTTGATATGATATTGTAAATAGTAATAACATAATATTATAATAATATTAAAATAAGATCAATGTAAAGCAAGGCTCTTATGGGAGAACCGGCATCATCGAACGAGGGAACATTTGGTGCAAGCCTCAACGGGGGGTCGTGTACCCGTCGAAGAATTACGCAGCACGCAACCATTTTCTCTCGTTTTTCATCTTACCAAGATCTTCTTCCCTTCTCCTCCTCTTTATTTCAGTAATCTTAGAATAACAAATTTTATTAATATAACAGAAATATAACAGATAAAAGATAACTCATATAATAATAACTTTCAGTTTTTTTCATAATCTTTTACAATCATTGAGAGGTTGCTGTATATTCGTCCAATGACGTCACTCCTGGATGACGTCACTGCTCCGGGCTTTTCTCGGTTCATTGAAGAACCTTGGAAATTCCGAATAAAGATGGGAGGAGCAGTAGACGATCAAAAAGGAAACGGGAAGTTGTGATGGGAATCGATGGAAATTGGTTGTTTAACACAAGTTCAACCGATAACCACAATGAACATGGTGGGTGATTCATGTAACGCGCGCAAAGTTAGGTGTATATTACCCAATTCATTTTATTAGTCAATTCGAGACTTAATTAATTATTTGAATAGATGCGGGTCATAACAACGTAATATTGATATACAGTATGGATTATGACACTGGAATATAAATAATTTTTACAAATATTGTAATAAAAATGCAGTAATAAATTGAATATCATAATATGAACAAATAATAAGTAGAAATAAAATATATCATTTAATTAAAAATCAGTTATGAATTAGGTTAATATCCAGACCGTCAAGATGGCGGACACTTCAACATGCGTATAGGCTCTACAGGAATGACAAGTTTCAAAGGAGTCTACAGCAACCAGGAATTCTGAAAATGTTTTCAGCTTATAATTCCCTGTGATTCCCCAATAAGTGTTTACCTATACACTTTAACTACAGTTATGTATTTCTAAGTCATTACAGCTTTCTAATTCACCT